>JAODAL010001047.1:0-253312 GCA_025379985.1 Phyllomedusa bahiana | reverse complement strand
ACTAAAAAAAAAAACAAAAGAAAAAGCAAAAAAATAAAAAAGGGGGGGGTTACAAATCACATAGATATTCACACATTCAAATATGCCCAATTGCACCAATGATCCACCCCAAAAAAAATTTTAACCCAAAATAAAAAAAAAATTCACTGTACCAAATAGGTGATGAAAGCAAAAATAAATTGCGACTGTGAAAACTACAATATACAATAAAGCTTATCGACCCCCAAACAAAACAAGCCAATGGGTTGTCCCACTTATTATGTGTCTCTTAATTTTACTTGTAAAATTTTGTTGTATCACTAATTATTTGTGACTATTAAAAATTATTTTTATATTTAAAGGTCGGGAAGCCCCCATAATGGTACATTCCACAAATTTCTTGCATAAAATGGAAAAAGGTAACAGGACTGTCCCCAAAGGATACCTGGCCCTTGGGGGGGTAAAAGTCATTTATGTTGTGTCACCACAATAAATGTTGGCATCCTTTTTGCGTCCTAAGTGATAAGCGACCCGGGAGGCTTTTCCCGGGGAGAAAGCAAAAGTGTTGGTTGGGTGCCTGCCCCCTTTTTTCCAAGCCAGGTTTTGTCGGGCCTTTTAAAAGTCGCAATTACTGACAGGGGATCTCCTATCAGGCATGGAGTTTGGTTTTGAGGGGCAACTAAAGGAGATACCCAGGATCTCTCTAAACCCACTACTTTGAGAAGGGAAAGTGAGGGAAACTGTCGGTCAGCTCTAAATGAGAGGTTTTTTTTTTTTTTTACTGTTTTTTTTTTTTTTTGGCGCCTTTGTTTGCTGGTCCCTTTTTGGTTTTTCAATCCCCTTTTATCATTCTTACCCCTTATTTAAAAACAGTTATACCTTTTTTAAAAAAGATACAAAGAGATCTGTTTTTATTTGATTGGGTTGCCTGAACTTTTTAAAATTTCCTTTTTTTTTTATATTTATAAAAACGATTGGGGATTGCTTTACTTTTTTAAGGGATCCCGTAAATTTGAAATTATTGATATTGAAAATTAATTTATCCCAAGGGTTTTTAAAATTTTTTTTTTTTTTTTTTTTTAAAAATCAAAACAAAAGATTACATTTTGGGGGCTCAGCCAATCCTTGGATTTTCCCAAAATTCCCCCTGGCCAAATTTGAGATAGTAGAAATTGTTCAATGAGAACATGTAAGAAACAATTAGGAATTTTTGGAAAAACTTTTTTAGAAAAAGGGTTTTTTCCCGGGGAAATTTTTGGGGTGAAAAAAGAAAAAAGCACGGGAAAACAAAGGATTCTTGACTTTCAGGGAAAAAGAGAAAGAAAAAGAAAAGATAAGAAGGGAATTTCAAGGTTTATAAAAAACTTTCATTAGTGAATAAATTTCATCACAAAACAAAACAAAAAAATACTTCAAAAACATTGGTAAATCATTCAGAGATATCCGTATTTACAGAAAAAAACAGCACCCCAGTCTTATTTTCAAAAGAGCACCTAATATTAAAAATATGTTGGCTCCAAGTATAGTTAGGGGGCCCGAAAAAGAAAAACCTCATGTTATTAAATCCAGGATCCCCCTGTGGGCCCTCGTGTCTTTGTTTACCCGATTTAAAAAGGGGGCACACTTTTTCATCCAAAAACACGAAAAACTCCTATAAAATCAAATTTATTTGCAATTTATTTTATAGAATTGAATGCGGGTGCAAACAAAGGGAGAAGTACCGCCCTTACACTTACTCTTAATTTATCTAGATGGTTTTCAAAAAAAGGGAAATAAAAAAAAAGTGTAGCTAAGCTTATAAAGAAGCCTACCCCGATGAACACATGAAAAATTCAGCCATTGACCAAATCTTTGGATGTGAACAACAGATATCATTGCTGCAAAAAAAGAATGTCTGGATATTTCGGGGGGGGGGGGGGGGGGGGGGGGGGAACAATCAATCCCCCGGGGCCTTAATGAACGTAGAATTATTTTTTTTCCCCTGTTTCCCCAAAAATAAAAACCCCCCCCCGAAGGGAAGACAAAACAGAGATTTTGTTGAATTCCTTAATTAAGGGAACCCCCCAAAAAATAAGACATGGCGGAAATATTGCGCAGTTTCCCCCAAAACGGGCGGTCCCCTAAGGGGGGGCAGAGAGAAAGGTGGGGGGGGGGGCAGTGTTCCCCAGCCCCCCCACCCCCAAAATCCCGGGACAATTTTTTAAAATGTTTAAGGGGCCTGTGCAGGGGGGGCCATGTACTGGAGTCCCCCACAGGTCCCAAACATCCCAGGGCAGGAGACAAAAGTGTCAAGTAAGTGAGGGATGGGGGGGGGAAAGCAATGATACTAACACACAAATCCACAGGATGGCTATGGGGCAGCTGGAACTTCTATTCTACAAATCCCAGCATGTTACATTTTCCTCCCCTTTGAGATAATCCGCAGCTCCATAAAATGTCCTTTTATTATACATTAAACCTATGGTTTTTGACTCTAAATTTAAACACACTGTATACATGCTAATTTATTTTGGAAAAATAGACATCCCCTGAAAATAAACTAGTGTCTTTGGGAGAAAAATTTAAATTGAATGCGTCTTATTCCGGGAAACGGGAATTTGGTGATTTTAGTATTTATATATTCTTTTATATTTTTAAAGTGCGTATAATATGTTTTTATTGGTATACATCTTTAGTATAAAATTAATATTCCTATTTAACATGTAGGCACTCTATATTCCCACACTAATAGTACCTTATTGATGAGCACCTTAGTATAGAAATTTGGTTCCCACTCCTTTCTATTTCTTTATACATCCTGCATGAAGTAAGTTATTTACTGTTCAGCCTTTCCTTTCTATTTCTTTTAGGTGTTCCCCCCCGGGGTCAACTTTTTTGGTTTAGACATTTTTATCTAATTATTCAAGTACCCTCCATGGAGCAATCTAGTCATTAGTTCAGACATCCTTATCTATTTGTGTATTCTACATGGAGTCATTTATTCACTGGTTTAGACATCCTTTTATGTCTCCTGCACTGATTCAGACCTTTTTACCTATTTATTTATGCATCCTTTTAAGAGTAGTTCTTTTAAACAGTCCTGCTGATCTCCCGACGTGCCGAGAAAAGGGATCCTCCATTCTCATAGACCCCAACAGAGCAACATTTTGAACACACACATAGTTTCATCTAGTATCAAGCAGTTAGTTCACATCTCCCGACTCAACTTTAAAGGGAATGTGTCATCAAAAAATGACTTATTGTTTAACTCACATTTTTAGTTTAAACAAGGAATTTTTGATTTTTTTTTTTTATTTTCCCCCAACATTTTTTCTTTTTTTTTTAATAATTCCTCCAAAAAAGATTTTCATTTTGGGCCACAAGCCTAATAATAGTCTGATACTCCTGTGTTTTTT
The DNA here is from genome assembly GCA_025379985.1 of Phyllomedusa bahiana. Classification (NCBI taxonomy): domain Eukaryota; kingdom Metazoa; phylum Chordata; class Amphibia; order Anura; family Hylidae; genus Phyllomedusa; species Phyllomedusa bahiana. The sequence goes on along the minus strand of JAODAL010001047.1, from coordinate 249,938 downwards.
CAGGTCTGCCGTTATCATAAAAGCGGGGCAAACTGAAAGGGAGACCCTTTGTTACAGATAACACAGAATCCACCAAAACACAAAGAGAGTCACCTCCCCCTCTCCTCCCCCTTCACAGTAAAAAACTATCTTATACAAGTCTAGGGACAGAATCTGTCTTAAGAATCCATTGGCAGAAGCTGCTGAAAAAGTATCTCTCTGATGCTGCAAAAGCATGCAGCAAGAAAAAAAAACGACTGAGGGAAAAGAAATGGATCAGGGCTTGATTTACTAATGAAAAAAAAAAAATTTGGCGACAGATTCCTTAAGAAAATTGCAGTAGGTGTGATTTAGATCTTTTTACCTCTTGTAAAAAGCGATTTGTGGATAAAATATTGTAGTATCCAGCGAGGGTCTTGGGTTTTTAATTTTTTCGTTTTTTTCTTTTTGTAACCCAGTGAGAGTATAGCACTTTTTTATCGAGGAAGCAACGTTAGGGGTAAAAGCTCAATCAATTTTAAATTATATTGGGTGCTTGGGGTAAATTACTTTCAAAGTTTTTTAAAGGAATAAAGATATTTACCCATCTTTTTTCCAAAAAGGACTTCCTTTCCCTTTAGACGAGCGCTAGGGCCCCTTGTTTCTCCTTCATTTCTGATCGTCCTGCTGTTTCCCCCGGCTGCAGAGAGATGTCCAACGGGTGCTTCTCTGAGGCTCTGAAGCCACCCATACTTTTATGATGTTGTGCCTCTATTCAACATGCACAACACCCCAGGTGACACCCGCATTTCCCTATTTTGTATTTTGCATAAGTAAAATTTTACAAAAAGCGCCCCCCTTTTTTTTACCCTCCCTTTTATGTTTTTTTGTGTTTGGCAACCTTTTTTGCTTTGTACCTGTTTTTTTGTTTTGGCCCGTTGTTGCTTTCCCTGTTGTTTGTTTTTGGACCCGTTGTTGCTGGTACCTGTTGTTTGTTTGGCCCCCTGTTGTTCCTGTGTCCTGTTTTTTGTGTTTGGCACCGTTGTTTCTTTCCTGTTGTTTGTTTTGGGCCCCCCTTGTTTTCCTTTTTCCTGTTGTTTGGTTTTTGGGCACCGTTGTTTTGGTACCTGTTGTTTGTGTTTGGCCCCCGTTTGCTCGTACCTTTTGGGTTTGTGTTTGGCCCGTTGTTCCCTGACCTGTTTTTTTGTTTTGCCCCTTGTTCGGTCCCTGTTGTTTGTTTTTCCCCTTTTTTCTTTAACCTGTTGTTTTGTTTGCACCCGTTTTTCGGGTTACCTGTTGGTTGGGGTTTTGGGCCCCTGTTTTCCGTGTCCCTTTTGGGTTGTTTTTTGGCACCTGTTGCTCGCTTTGTACCTGTTGTTTGTGTTTGGCACCTGTTGCTCACTGTGTACCTGTTGGTTGTGTTTGGCCCCTGTTGTTCGCTGTGTACCTGTTGTTTGTGTTTGGCACCCGTTGCTTGCTGTGTACCTGTTGTTTGTGTTTGGCACCTGTTGCTCACTGTGTACCTGTTGGTTGTGTTTGGCCCCTGTTGTTCGCTGTGTACCTGTTGTTTGTGTTTGGCACCTTTCTTTTTTTACCTGTTTTGTTTTGGCCCCTTGTTTTGCTTTACCGTTGTTTTTTTGGCCCTGTTGCTTCGCTTTGTACCTTTTGGGTTGTTTTGGCCCCTTGCTGTTTGTACCTTTGTTTGTTTTTGGCCCTTGTTTGCTTTTCCCCTGTTGTTTGGGGTTTGGGGCCCCTGTTTTTTTCCTGTGTACCTTTTTTTTTGTTTTGGCACCCTTGCTGCTTTGTACCTGTTGTTTTTTGCCCCTTTTTGCTGAAACCTGTTGTTTGTTTGGGGCGCCTTTTGTTTGCTTGTACCTTTTTGTTTGTTTTTTGGCACCGTTGCTTTTTTTTACCTGTTTTGTTTTTGGGGCCCCTTTGCTCTTTGTACCTGTTGTTTGTGTTTGGCACCCGTTGCTTGCTTTGTACCTGTTGTTTGTGTTTGGCCCCTGTTGTTTGCTGTGTACCTGTTGGTTGTGTTTGGCACCCGTTGCTTGCTTTTCCCTGTTTTGGGTTTTGGCCCCCTTGCTTTTTTGTACCTGTTTTGTGTTTGGCCCCCGTTGCTGTTTTGTCCTTTTGTTTGTTTTTGGGCCCCTTGTTGCTTGGTACCTGTTGGTTGTGTTTGGCACCTGTTGCTTGCTTTATACCTGTTGTTTGTGTTTGACACCCGTTGCTCACTGTGTACCTGTTGGTTGTATTTGGCCCCTGTTGTTCGCTGTGTACCTGTTGTTTGTGTTTGGCACCCGTTGTTCGCTGTGTACCTGTTGGTTGTGTTTGGCACCTGTTGCTCACTGTGTACCTGTTGGTTGTGTTTGGCCCCTGTTGTTCGCTGTGTACCTGTTGGTTGTGTTTGGCACCTGTTGCTTGCTTTGTACCTGTTGTTTGTGTTTGGCACCTGTTGCTTGCTTTGTACCTGTTGTTTGTGTTTGGCCCCTGTTGTTTGCTGTGTACCTGTTGTTTGTGTTTGGCACCCATTGCTCGCTTTGTACCTGTTGGTTGTGTTTGGCCCATGTTTGCTGTATATCTGTTGTTTGTATTTGGCGCCTGTTGCTTGCTCTGTACCTGTTGTTTGTGTTTGGCACCTGTTGCTCGCTTTGTACCTGTTTGTGTTTGGCGCCCGTTGCTTGCTTTGTACCTGTTGTTTGTGTTTGGCCCCTGTTGTTTGCTTTTGTCCCTGTTTGGTTTGTTTTGGAAACCACTGCTTGCTTTTACCGTTGTTTGTGTTGGAAAACCCGTTTGCCGCTTTGTCCGTTGTTTGTTTTTGCCCCCCCGTTGCTTGCTTTGTACCTTTTGTTTGTTTTGCACCTGTTCTGCTTATACCTGTTGTTTGTGTTTGGCCCCTGTTGTTCACTGTGTACCTGTTGTTTGTGTTTGGCACCCGTTGCTTGCTTTGTACCTGTTGTTTGTGTTTGGCACCTGTTGCTTGCTTTGTACCTGTTGTTTGTGTTTGGCACCCGTTGCTTGCTTTGTACCTGTTGTTTGTGTTTGGCACCCGTTGCTTGCTTTGTACCTGTTGTTTGTGTTTGGCGCCCGTTGCTTGCTTTGTACCTGTTGTTTGTGTTTGGCACCCGTTGCTTGCTGTGTACCCCTGTTTTTGGGTTTTTTTGGGGCACCTGTTCTTGCTTTGTCCGTTTTGTTTTTTGGCCCCTGTTGTTTGCTTTTTCCTGTTTTTAATTTGGCCCCCGTTGCTTCGCTTTTTACCTTTTTGGTTGTTTTTGGGCACCGTTGTTGGTTTGTACCTGTTGTTTGTGTTTGGCACCTATTGCTTGCTTTGTGCCTGTTGTTTTTTGTTTTGGCCCCCCTTTGTTTGCGTGTCTTTTTTTGGTTTTCACCCATTGCTTCGCTTTGTACCTTTTGGTTGTGTTTGGCCCCTGTTGTTTGCTGTGTACCTGTTGTTTGTGTTTGGCACCCGTTGCTTGCTGTGTACCTGTTGGTTGTGTTTGGCCCCTGTTGTTCGCTGTGTACCTGTTGTTTGTGTTTGGCACCCGTTGCTTGCTTTGTACCTGTTGTTTGTGTTTGGCACCTGTTGCTTGCTTTATACCTGTTGTTTGTGTTTGGCACCCGTTGCTCACTGTGTACCTGTTAGTTGTGTTTGGCCCCCGTTGCTTGCTTTGTACCTGTTGTTTGTGTTTGGCACCTGTTGCTCACTGTGTACCTGTTGGTTGTGTTTGGCCCCTGTTGTTCGCTGTGTACCTGTTGTTTTGGTTTGGACCCTTGTTGCTTTGTACCTGTTGTTTGTGTTTGGCACCCGTTGCTTGCTTTGTACCTGTTGTTTGTGTTTGGCACCCGTTGCTTGCTGTGTACCTGTTGTTTGTGTTTGGCACCTGTTGCTTGCTTTGTACCTGCTGTTTGTGTTTGGCGCCCCGTTGCTCGCTTTGTACCTGTTTGTGTTTGGCACCTGTTGCTTGCTTTGTACCTGTTGTTTGTGTTTGGCCCCTGTTGTTTGCTGTGTACCTGTTGTTTGAATTTGGCGCCCGTTGCTTGCTCTGTACCTGTTGTTTGTCTTTGGCACCCGTTGCTCGCTTTGTACCTGTTGGTTGTGTTTGGCCCCTGTGTGCTGTATATCTGTTGTTTGTATTTGGCGCCCGTTGCTTGCTCTGTACCTGTTGTTTGTGTTTGGCCCCTGTTGTTTGCTGTGTAGCTGTTGTTTGTGTTTGTCATCCGTTGCTTCGCTTTGTACCTTTTGGTTGTGTTTGGCCCCTGTTGTTTGCTGTGTACCTGTTGTTTGAATTTGGCGCCCGTTGCTTGCTCTGTACCTGTTGTTTGTCTTTGGTACCTGTTGGTTGTGTTTGGCCCCTGTTGTTCGCTGTGTACCTGTTGTTTGTGTTTGGCCCCTGTTGTTTGTGTTTGGCCCCTGTTGTTTGCTGTGTACCTCTTGTTTGTGTTTGGCATCCGTTGCTCGCTTTGTACCTGTCTGTCTCTAATTGCTGCAACTCCGGAGTGGCAACCGCTCTGAATATACAGTTTTTTTGTTTGTTTAAAAAATAATTTTCTTTTTTTAAGTGTTTCTCTTTATTTCCTCCCGTAATTTTGTCTTTTGTTTGTTTTGATTTTTGGATGCTTTTTTTTCCTTTGGAAGGCTAATATGGCACAATTGTTATGTCTTGTGATATTATAAAGTGTCCGCAACTGAAGTTTACTGAGCAAATGCTTCTGGAATACTTCACATAGGCCTTGAATCTCAATGACACATATTGTATATCAATACAGCACCTTGTGCCTTCTCACATGATTTATAAAATGTTGTCAACATAACTTTCGGATGTAGCAGAGTTTAGCTTCATCGTTCCATGTAATCTGATTTTAACTCAGTACAGAAACTGTTAAGAAGCATTGAAAATGGTGAGATCTCATTCTGGGCTGTGATATCATGGTGGGTTATCTTCCAAGCTTAGCTTTACTTTATCTGTAGAACTACAGTAAAGGTTACCTATTAACTAATTGGTTTGGTATCACTCTGTGACTTAGAAGCAAAAACACTAAAAAAGTTGAAAAATTTCAAATTTGCACATTTTTTTTAACAAATCAACTCAAGATATATCAGTAGCTTTAAGTACAATATGTCATGAAAAAACATTCTCAAAATCACATAGATGAATGAACAAGACATTTTAGGAAAGGAGCTGAGAAGCTAAAGCGCCCTCTATTGGATGTAACAAATCCTCAGTTTGCTTTTGACCCACTGAGCATTGAGAAAGCAAAAGGGATATTAGCCAAGCCAGTGTCAAACATCTGCATACATCGCTATTTCGGGGGTTAGGCCCCTCATCAGTGCAGAGCAGTGCGATTCTGGCTGGCTGGGTGGAAGGCAATGAGTGGCTCAGAAAGGGGAACATCTATCCTTAGGGAGAGCACCGTACGATGTGTAGAGGGAAAGCATTGAAAAGTTATTCCTACATCAAATGACACATCAGATTTGAAAACTGGGGCTGTGTCCTATAGGCCAAAACTCATTCAGCTCACTGGGAAGGTGGAGTTGCTGGGACATTATACAGTAACAACACTGGAGGGTTCTGGGTGATGACTGTATCATTATGTGTGTGTCAGGTTCCTTCAAGGTGTCAGGACGTCACTGTTTATTTATCCATGGAGGCCTTGAAGTATCCTGAAGAACACAAGGATCTGTACAAGGATGTCAAGATGGAGTATCTGTACAAGGATATCAAGAAGGAGGATCTGTACAAGGATATCAAGAAGGAGGATCTGTACAAGGATGTGAAGATGGAGGATCAACAGCCCCTCACATCTCCAGGTAATAGACATGACTAAATACAGGTCTTATAGAGTGTACCCCTGATTATATGATTTCTATAAATCAATATTACAAGTAAAAATAGTAAACTCTAAAATATATTTTATTAGAGAAAATACATGTTTTTCCAAATATCAGACTCCTTTCCTTCCCCAATCTTAAATTTTTAACTTGTCAGACATTCATTGATCGATTTTATGGAGAAGAGAGGAGATGGATTTTCCACAATCACTATGCAATTAGGTTACAGCTTCCCATAAAAGTCTATGGAGAGAGAAGAGGGATGTAGGAGGAGAAGCAAAAACAAACAGAGATGGTGCTAGCTTCATAGTGTTTGTATTATCTCACCATAGTGCTGGATTCACAGCTTACACTGCTCCTTACTGCTGCCTAATACCCTCCAGGCTAATGCTTCTGAGTATGTGTGTTAGGGGAGCCGGCTTACTTCTGTTTATGGTGTGTGGTAAACCTCATAGCAACTACTTATCTGCTTCTTCATCCTCCTCTTCTTCCCCTCTCCATAGACTTCTATAGGCAGCTATAATCTAATTGCTCAGCTGAGTTCACAGTCAGTCTCTTCTCTGCTTTGTGGATTCCTTTAGTGATTTCTAAGTTAGTGAACAGTAAAGTCTGATAAGTTGAGAATGAAGCATGTTTTCTTTAATGAGGTATATTACAAAGTCTTGATTATTAGCAGGTTGTGTTGTAATCAGAGATTTGGTTTATACCTATTTTGACCTTAGAAATGATGGAATTGTTTTCTTTGTTAGAATCACAGTATTAAGTTTGGGGATGAGGTGGAATGTTACGGGCTCGAGGGGACAGGTAGTGAGGTGGGATTCGGAGCGTTGGATAGAAGGCTTGTCATGAGTAATGTGGGAAAGCAGGTGATGGGAGAAGAGCCTTGTGCAGAAACATAGTTGGGTTGCAAAGACTGAAGGTGGAAACTCGCTCTGTTGCCAACCTCACTTTTGAAGTGTGACAAAATCTTCAGCTGAGATAAGAGAGATGTAATTGGCACCAGGGGACGGAGCAGGGAAATGAAGTTGTTAAATAATTGTCTATTGTTGTGACACCGAGAAGATATGAGAGTGGTAAAGTAGTCCTGCTTGGCAGAAGTGAGCGCAGACTTGAAGTGAAGGAGTGTTTGCATGGATGAGTCTTCTGTGGGATGCACTTCCTTCATTTCCTTCTAGGGCTGCTCTGTAGCTCTGGAAATGCGCCTCAGTTTTTTTGTTAGCTCTGTGTGACTACTAATTAACTACTAATTCAACAAGCTCTACTGTGCGGGAGAATGGCAACTGAGATCTGAGGTTTGTACAATGTGGTGGCTGTGACAATATTGTGAAGTTACAACATGGTACAGAGAGGTAGAAGAGAGTCGGGAATAGTTTGAGTAGAAGGGGGGGGGGTAATTGAGATCACGTATTAGGGTGGCAACCGTTTTTTAACCGGAATTGGAGTGAGGGGAAGACGGAAAAGAAAGAAGATTTATGGTTCTGATATGGAACAGAATTGAGATCGAAGATAGATAAGAGCAGAAGCGGGTGAACTGAAAACAAGGTCACGACATGTCAACTCTTTCTGAGTGGCTGCAAAGGACCACTGAGAGAGGCGGAAAGAGAAGAAAAGGGGAAGCTGAATGGGTCCAGTCAGTAAGGATGTTGCAGTCTCCCATGATGATATTGGTAATGTCAATGAATATACAGTGCAGTAGACAAGTGGTGAAAATACCAAAAAAGTCTGTTGGAGGGCCTGGCGGTAGGTAGGTGACGGCCAGTTTGAGGGATTTTTTGAGGAAGAGAAGGAACTTACGACTCCTCATGCAGACAGAGGCACATCAAGGGAGAAAGAGGGAGGGATGGTTGATGGTAGACGGTGGATTTGGGTTCCATAATCAAAAGATGTGAGATGGGAAGGCCAACACCTCCACCATGTTGCTGGGGAAGGGAGCATTTGTAAATTGAAGGGCACCATAATAGTGCAGCAGGGGACATTGTTTATGAGGTGTCAGCCAAGATTCTGTAAAATCCAGTAAGGATAGGTTATGTGAAATAAATAGATTGTGAGTGAAGGTAAGCTTGTTACACACAGTGCATTCCACAGAGCTGCAGCAGACGAGGCGACCGAGGTAGAAAGGGTTCGGGGGATCACTGAGGCGGGCTTTATCGAATGAGGTTATTATTATGGGGCGTACTTTAAACTATCGCCAAGACTTCAATTGGGAATCTGAAGCTTTAGCCTCTCATAAAAGGGAAACAGGTTTGTCAACCAAACTAATGAATAATTACCTTTGCCAAATGGTGCAGGAAACCGACTAGAGAAAGGCCCCTTTCTGACCTAATATTAACTATAGACCTGACAGAGTAACAAAGTTCAGCTGAGGGGCACCTAGGGGAATAGTGACCCATAATATAATAAATTTCCGTTTATCACTTCAATTGAGTTTTTTTGTCAAAGGAGCCACAAAAACAATGAATTTTAGGAAGGCTAATTTTATTCTGCTTAGGGAGGCCATAACCGTATTGACTGGGCGACAATGTCGTTAAATCATGGCAGAACTAATAATAAATGGGATATTTTTAAAACATTCCTAGGCTACCACTGTACGAGGTACATAACCTTATGGTAATAAAAAATAGAGACAGGAAAAAACCCAATGTGGATCAACAGGGGATGTAAAAGAGGCCAAATAAAAAACAAAATGAAAGCGTTTCACCTACTAAAACAAGGATTGCTGGGCAGTGAAGGAGGCACTAGAAGCTATAGGGGAAAAAAAATTATAAGTGTGTAAAATAAAGATTAAAGGAAAGCAAAGCTGGAGACGGAATAGGACATATTGCATTTATAGAAAGTAAAAACTAACCCCAAAATATTTTTAACTATATAAATAGTAAAAAGATTAAAAAAAAAAAAAAGAAAAATGTATGGCCCTTTGAAAAATACTGAGCGGAGAGTACAGTAGGAGGGCGATGAGGAAAAAAGCATACCTATTAAACAACTTTTTTTCTACCACTGTATTTACTCGAGGAGGATGACCTCTCTGTTGAAAACAGCAGGATGAGGTAAAACTCCAACTTAAAAGTTTCTTGATCTAAACCAGAAGATGTGCAGGCTCCCGACTAGGGAGATTAAAATAGCAAATCCCCAGGGGTTACAGGTGGCTAAACTCGTGTCCTAAGGGAGGGGGTTAAAGTGATGCATAGATAGGCCCTATTCTTAATATTCATGGACTGTCTAATATCGGAGGTATGTCCCATATCGGATTGGCGCATAGAAATGTGGTTGCCAAATATTCAAAAAGGGAGTCAAAAAGTTGATCCAGGAAACTATTAGGCGTAAGCTTTAACCTTGTTGTAGGTAAAATGTTTGAAGGTTTTCTAAGAGCTGCTTATCTGGAGTATTCACTGAAAATAAATGTTATAAAGCCGTCTTCCAGCATGCGGTTCATGAAGGATCGGTCCTGTCAGGACTAATCTCATCAGCTTCTTAGAGAAGGGAAGTCAGTGCTAGACGGGTCGGGGTGTGGCACTGGATGTCATATATCTAGATTTTTCTAAAGCATTTGATACGATGGGTGCCACATAAAAGGTTGGGTTAAAATAAAATGAGACATGCTTGGACTGGGGGGGAATAATTTGTGCAAGTGGGTAAGTAACTGAGCATCACAGAGATTAGAAAACAGGGTGTAATTAACTGGTACATACTCAGACTGGAATCGACCTGTTTCACTAGTGCGGGACCACAAGGGTCAGTATTGGGCCCTATCATCTTTAACATTTGTCATTATTGATTCCTTACACAGGGATAAACAGTCGAATATATCGATTCTTTGCATGACAATTACTAAGCTCTGTAAAAAGTAATTCAACACAATAGGAGGATAATACAGTTATTTACAAAGGGATTGGATAAGTTGGAGGGCCTGGGCAGGGAAATGGCAGATGAGGTTTAACACTGATAAATGCAAGCGTTTATGCACATGGGGAAGAGAATCATTACTTGATTAAATGTTTAATGGGAACAAAACTCTGGTAAAAGTGACATGGACAGTAAGGACTTGGGAAATTCCTGGTGGACAGTAAAACTTAATTGTAGCAGCCAGTGTCAGGCAAAGCAGCAGCCAAAGCAAATAGGATCATGGGGCGTGCATTAAAAGGGGCATAGTTGACATGATGAGACATTATTCTCCCATTATACCCCCCCAAAGTCACTGGTTAGACCAAAATGGTATAATTGTTTGTACAGTTTTTGGGCAACCAGTGCACAGGAAAGACACTTATAGAGTTGAACAGGTACAAAGGGCTGGGCAACAAAAATAATAACAGGACTGCGGTGGGCTACACGTACCAGAAAGATTAGCAAGATTAGGGTTATTTAGTTTTAGAGAAAGAAGGCTTCGGCGGGGACATAATAATTAAGTTTAAATACATCAAAGGTCAATATAGAGATCCTCTCCAAGATAACAGATTTATTTATACACAGGGTGTCATCATAGAACAAGGGGGCATCCTACGTCTTGTAGGAACGAATAGTTTCTACATAAACATAGAAAGGATTCTTTACTGTAAGAGCAGTGAGACTATGGAATTCTATGCCAGAGGGTCTTGTCATGGTGAATTCAATAACCGGAAGTTAACATAGGGTTATGGATTGGCATTTCTGGAAGAGACGCTTATATTTATAACATAGTTTATAAGCAGTCTAGGATTCGGAGAGGGGTCATTGATCAGGGATTTTTCTGATTGCCAGATTGGAGCAGGAGGATTTTTTCCCTAAACATGAGGACAATTGGCCTTCTACTCATTGGGGGTTTTTCCTTCCTCTGGAATCAACACATTAGCACAAACAGGCTCGAACTAGATGATATGACGGATTGTCTTTTTTTAGCCTTACAAACTATGAAACTCTGAGGTTTAATGGACAGGAGGAATTTGTGGTGGTTGATTGATAAGAGAATGGTGATATAACATTGGAGATATTCTAACAGGACCTGGGATTAGGATATATTTCCATAGCAACAACGAGAAGCAGAAATAGGAGAAATAGTATAGATAGCGCATGAGGTGAGGGGTTCTGTCATTGACCCGCATTTGAGAAGGAAAGTCTTAATACTATGAAGGAGGTCAGCAGTGGGAGTATGGGTAAGATGTCTGGGATTATAACAGAGAGACAAGGAGACCATTTCCTAGTGTAAGTGTCAGGAGGTATTCAAGAAGGTTTAGGAACATGCAGGTATGTTATTGTTTGTAGGTAAAGATTTGGTTAGTATTTACTTTTAGTGCAATTCTTGTTAAATTCTGGTTTTAATTCTTCTGCCCAAATTTCCTATGAATCCACAATTGGAGACACAGTCAATAAAATGGCTCAAATACTTTCAAGCTCCTCCTTAGAAGGCTTTAAAGCCCACTTACATTATGAAGTTGGTCCCATTCTTGGCCTGAAAAATTCAGAAGTAATTGGAGCCAGCAACACATCTCAGTTAATATTAGTGGGCAGGTGTGAGTATATGTGTGGGGGGAGGAGGGCAGCGTGTTCTCAAATTTTAAAAAAGACTTCCATTCAGATTTTTAATAGTCATTGCTTTATAAAAAGATTACTTCATAAAAAGCGTTCCTCTGTCCTTCAATGCTTTTTCTGGTGAGGGAGCGATTTACACCATATACAGAAGGTGGCCATAGCCTAATAATTAAATGAAAGCTATATTAGAAAAATGTAATCACGAGTTCTTTGCAGACTAATCATAATTATTATAATTATATGTTGATGAAAAACTTTAACCAGCTGACAACCCCCTTCCCTGACCACGCCGCTCTTCCTTTTGGCCTAAAAAAGACAAAACTATGTCCCATCACCCCCTGAGGCTCTGACCAATCTCACTGTATGAGGTACTAAAGTGTCTCATTGTAGCTCTATACAGTGTTTTATAGATGAGCTGTTCTGCATTTGCTGTACACTGTGTGTTACTGAGATCCTATTTCATATATTTTGTGCAAAATCTTTTGGGATAAACCTGGAATCTGGGACTGAATAGAGTACAATTTCTCGAGTCCCAAATAACCATGAGTGAAGCTCATTGGCGCTGGATTATAAGTCTTCACAGATATAAAGAATATGAAACATGGCCGGACCATTGTAAACTGGTCGGAGCACTTCTTAACGTTATGTTTCCACCATACACCCTAATAGTTTGTAAGCTATCACGAGCAGGGCCACTCACACTTGTGTCTCATTTGTAAGTAATGTTGTTTTATTGTTGTAATGAATGATGTTTAACCTTGAATTTGTAAAGTGATGCCGGATATGTTGGCGATGTATAGAATTAAAGATTATTATTATTATTATTATTATTCAAAAGAAATGTTTAGTTAGACAGGACAACGCGTTTCATGTATTAAACAGTTCTCATAAAGATTCTTTATATTTATGAAGACTTATAACGAAGTGCCAGTGCCTAATTTTTTGGCTACTATAGCACGACCTCTCTGAGTTCTTCAGCTATTTATTTCAGCCTTATAAGGTAATGGTAAAAGTTTATTACACTGAAGTAGAGAACCTCCTGGATTCTTCCTCCTCCCCTCTTATCAGATCTGACACACGAGAACTTACAGTGAAATCTGTTCCATTTTGGAATAAGAGACGACTATTCTTGGCATCCCTTGGAACATAGTATATAATCTTTTTTAACTAGCTTCAGTAGGTGCTTGCCAAATCATAAATTGCTGCAACAGATTTAGCAGGCACCTTTTACAGATCCTTCATAGCCCCATATCCGGTTGATGGCAGCCACAATTCATGGCCCAAATGACCATACTGTTATTAAAGACCATCCTGCCCCTGCACTACTCTCTGTGCTGGTTGAGCATGTAGACTGTCGGATGTAGTGTGACAGGTATCAGTGGCACACTAAAAACACTAGCAAAAATCAATAGGCTTATAGGATTTTTTTTTTTTTGAACAAATGCATTCTGCTAAGCGAATTGTGAAAACTGGGATTCTTTCAGTTACTGTTTGTATCAAAAGAGTTAACTCACCTCCCAAATTGTGTCAAGGGTGATCCCAGTACAGGTGAGTTCCTAACACTAAAATGTTACCTCTCTAGGAGTCTGTTCAGACTACAGCATCTCAGGGAAGTGAAAAGAACTTGCTACTGAATAATCTGCATAGTTTAAAAGACGGTAGGCGGAGTGCAAGCAAGCCAATGAGGTTGCCATTCATCATACAGACTACAAAAACACTTTATTTGACTCTGCACATCCAAAAGCATTTTTTGAAAAAAACGTAAGCATAGGTGCACACTATGTTATTGCCTTGCCAGTGTGCAACCTATGCTTTACGTTTTTTTCACAAAAAAATTGCTTTGGTATGTGCAGGACGTCAAATAAAGTTTTTTGCAGTCGGTGACAGGCACACGGAAACTAAAAAGGCCAAAAAACACAAGCCCAATAGGCCTATCATCACAATCTGTTTGCCGTCCTTACTCAAAAGACTCTACTGTTTTTGCCACCATTGGCCTTGTCTTGCAATTTGTATGGACATTCTTATATAGATATGTTATAAAATATCAATATAACGTTTAAGGTTATATTTATAAAAAAAAATAAAAAATCAAATATATTTTATTCTTGGCAGGTGACTGTACCAGGAGCGCAAAAGGATCTTATAAATATCATGATTTTACATCAGATGTGGTATGGTCCACACAAGGGATAATATGATGGGCATGCTTATTATCCAGAACATTATACTCAGTCTTCTTCCAAAGATCTGTCAGCAGATACTATTATTGCAGGGTCCCTATATTTGATTCAATACAGCATGTTGAACCAAAATGAAAAGTCACAGGACCGGAGGTGGGTTTGCAACATCAATGTCACACAGACGTGAGAACAAGATATTCATGTTAGAATGTGGAAAAAGCTTTAGTTGCAAATCACCAGTTACAAAAAACATGAAAGAACTCACACAGGAGGGAGAAGCCTATTCATGTTCAGATATGTAGGCAAATGTTTTACTGAATAAATCATTTGCTGCTGTTCAACATCAAAGAACTCCTCACAGGAGAGAAACCATTTTTCATGCTTCAGAATGTGAAAAAGGCTTTAGTTGCAAATCATATCATGAGAACATGAAAAAACCTCACACAGGGAGACGAAAGCCATTTTCATGTTCAGAATGTCGGCAAACTGTTCTTTACTGGGAATTCAAAAGCTTTTTCTAACCCATAAGTGAATTCATACAGGAGCAGAAAACCATTTTAATGTTCAGAATGTGAAAAAAGCTTTAGTCGCAAATCACATCTTGAGGAAATGGAAGAACTCACACCAGGGGGAGAAAGAAAGCCATTTTCATGTTCAGAATGTGGCAAATGTTTCACTGAGAAATCAAAGCTTGTTCAACATGAAATAACTCACACAGAAGGGAATCCATTTACATGTTCAGAATGTGGAAAAAGCTTTAGTTGTAAATCATATCTTGAGAAACATGAAAGAACTCACACAGGGCAGAAGCCATTTTCATGTTCAGAATGTGGCAAATGTTTTATTGAGATATCAAAACTTGAGAGTCATGAAAGAACTCACACTGGAGAAAAGCCATTTTCATGTTCAGAATGTAGCAAATGTTTTCCTCAGAAATCAAATCTTGAGAAACATGAAAGGATTCACACAGGAGAAAAGCCATTTTCATGTTCAGAATGTGACAAATGTTTTTCTCAGAAATCAGATCTTGAGAAACATGAAAGAACTCACACTGGAGAGAAGCCATTTTCATGTTCAGAATGTGGCAAATGTTTTACTCAGAAATCAGATCTTGAGAAGCATGAAAGAATTCACACAGGAGTTAAGCCTTTTTCATGTTCAGAATGTGGGAAATGTTTTACTCGGAAATCACATCTTGAGAAGCATCAAAGAATTCACACAGGAGAGAAGCCATTTTCATGTTCAGAATGTGGGAAATGTTTTACTCAGAAATCAGCTCTTGAGAAACATGAAAGAATTCACACTGGAGAGAAGCCATTTTCATGCTTAGAATGTGGCAAGTGTTTTACTGTGAAATCGGTTCTTGAGAAACATGAAAGAATTCACACAGGAGAAAAGCCATTTTCATGCTTAGAATGTGGCAAATGTTTTACTGGGATATCAAATCTTGAAAGACATGAAAGAACTCACACAGGAGAGAAACCATTTTCATGTTCAGAATGTGGCAAATATTTTACTCAGAAATCAAATCTTGAAAGACATGAAAGAACTCACACAGGAGAGAAACCATTTTCATGTTCAGAATGTGGCAAATGTTTTACTCAGAAATCAAATCTTTATAAACATGAAAGATCTCACACAGAAGTGAAGCCATTTTCATTTTGAGAATGTGGCAAATGTTTTACTCAGAAATCAATTCTTGTTCAACATCAAAGAACTCACACACGAGAAAAGCCATTTTAGAAGAACAAGAATGTTATGCTATGACCCTATATATTTATTTTTTTGAACATATTTTATTGATTTTCATCTCAATCCTCTGTTCAGCGCTCAGTAGCTGAGCTTCAAGATGCTGTTAAGAATCAACAAACTATGCACCAGAATTTAGTGGAGCAATTTGACGATCTGGAAAACAGAAAACAGAGAATTGGCATCAGAATTAGAGGTCTTCTGGGAGTGGTCAAAACTCAGGATTTGGCTCAATCGCCATCTAAGGTCTTCAACATGCTCCTGGGCAAGTCCCCTGACACTCACATTGAAATTGATTGGGCTCATAGAGCGCTAAAACCCGTGAGCTACAACACTTCCAAGACATGTGATGTCATCTGTCCACTACACTATTATTCTGTCAAAGAAGAAGTAATGAAAAAAGCAAGACTCATCCCTAACATTATGTACGAAGGAGCCAAGATTGCTACATTCCCACATGTATCTAGGCGGACCCTGCGCTTAAAGAGTACCTATCACCTCCAGGGAAACCTCATGAAATAACAGGAGACTAAAATACAATCACTTCCCTAAATATGCTTCATTCGGGAAATCAAAGCATTTCACCTGCAATTCAGTTTTTAAAAAAAATGCACTGGCCCTTTAAGACAGCTCTGAAGTCGGGCCAAGTCGGCACATGACAGCTTGATGGATCACTATGTGACAGCTGTGTTGCTCCTGAGCTGGATGAGTCCATTTTGCAGGGGGGAGGCAGGAAGTCTACATCATCTGCACACTGATTTTCTCTTGGCTGCTATGTTTGTGATGGATTTAACACTAGCTGCAGTGTAATATAAATGCCTATAAACCCTGTCACACTATGTCCTCAGTGTGCTGTGCCTGTTGTACTGTATGTAGCAGCTATGTCCTCAGCTCCCCCTACACAGGTGGTATAGCTCAACAGAAAGAATCCCTGCTACATAAAGAGCTCTACTAAGGAAGTGAAACTAAGATCCGTTTCCCTCTAATAATGACATGTATTGGAAAAAAGTCTTATAATTTCATCTACTATTATATTTTGTGTGTTTGTGTGGAGGTGATAGGTACTCTTTAAGGTCTGCGATAAAGCCATTGCTATCCATTCTACAAATGAAACAAATTCCATATCGCTGGGGTTACCCTTTTGCTCTTCATGTCCGGATAGAGGACGGAATGGTCTTCTTCTGAACACCAGCTGACCAGCCAAATTTCTTAACCACCTTGAAGCTGCCTTTGATTTTTCTTCCTGATTGGGACTCTGCCTAGTCAGCTTCAGTAAATATGCCCTTCTCCACTCATCCATCCTCAGCAAGAGGCACTACAAGATTGGGTACACCGAAGGAACGTATTTCAAGATCTCAGAGCCTTGTTACACGCATATAAAGGATGGATGGCGCCACGAAAAAAAGCCTCTACATCACAGTGAGCGTATTCAATTCTACTCTCTACGTAACTCTTCTTCCTCTATTACTCTCATCCTTGTATTATATTTGAATATGTGAGAAGTTATATGATTAATATTCTCTATGTTATATGTTATTAAAAGGTTTGGAGCGGAGTTTCAGCAGCAGGAAAGGTATATCACTGCATATATATCCCAGCCAGGTTCTTGGCATTTACCTTTAGAAGCTCAGACGCATGCCACCAAGATAAGGAGCCTTGGTGGAATGCAAAGCCTAATTAGATAGGTGTCAAAAGTATCAGGCTGTTGACACTTAACATTCGTGTTAGTAAGCACACACCTAACTCTTTGCTTACTCCCATTGTTCCACGCCAGGGCTTACCTGGCCTTTCTAAGTCAACAAGTCAGCTTACTAAAGGTGGCTACAACCCCAGACTACCATTCAGTCTTGGGAGGAGAAACGCTGTCACAGCACTGTTTGATACTTACAGAGTTCTAGTAAGTGCAACTTTGTTAGTTAGAGCTCAGACGAGCAGGTTTTTTTTGTTTTTTGTTTACATTGTGCATATCTGGCACCTGTTTTCTACCTGTGTTGCTGAAAATAAAAATATGGAGGACCCGTATTTTGTACCTAAAGTCTCTGTCTCTATGCCTGAGGAAAAGACGTATGCCAAGATCCCGTAGCTGTAAAAGATCACATATAGTGGAGGATGCGGGCATATTAGAGGCAGTACTCGTAAAGAGCCAGTACCTGAGACAGAAGGGAGTATTATAATCCTATGTCCTGGGTGAAAACCGCAACCGCACAGCCAGTAGAGTCAGCTAAAATGGGCAATCTGATGAAACAGCTGATTCAAGCTAACGCTAATCACCAGATGATGGTAAGCCAGCCAGCAAAAGGCGCATAAAGAGACCATTTGGGCCCAAGCTGAGACCAATCGCCTGCTAATTGAAGCCACGGTCAAGGAGCAACAGCAGGTGAACCAGACTGCAGCATCAGCTACAGGTCTTGTCTGTGAGGCCAGAAGGGTCATCAAGTGGGCAGTCAACACCCTGCCAAGTGGTGCAAAATATGCTGCATAAAATGACCCAAGGACGATGACATTGAGTTTGATCCTGCAAAGCCCGCCCGGTCACAGATGTATGACCTTTTCCATCTTACCAACAAGTGGCTGCAGCAGAAGACTCTCACACCTGCCCAGGTGATCAAGCGGGTTGTCCGTGACCAATTTGTTTGGGCCCTTCCCATAATGCTTCAGCGGTGCATGGGGTACATGGACCTCAAAAGTGTGGATGAACTGGTTGTGAAGAGATACAGCGCAACCGAGGAATTCCTACACGTTCTGCATCCCCTTGGGAATCCGCAGACGTCCACTCACAGTAAGGCTATGTTCACACGACGGATTTGGCCGCGGGTTCCGATGCGGTTTCCGCAGCCATAATCGTGGCCAAATCGTGCCAAGATTATTAACATGGTTTCCTATTGTAAACTGCGTTAATATTCACACGCCGCGGTTTGGCCGCGGCCGGACCCGCGCGTGTGAAGAACTCTCCTGTCAATTCTTGACAGGGAGTGCTCTGCGCGGGTGTCGCCGCGGGTGGTGCATGGCTGGGACGCGGCTTGCGCCGTGGCTTGCCCCCTGCTATTAATTTGCATGGGGGCAAACCCTCGGTGCAAGCCGCGCCCCAAACCACGCCCCTCCCGCACCCAGACGACGCCCACCGCCCGTGCCGCAAAGCCGAGTCAGGAGACGAGAGTTTGCGGCGCGGTTCGATGAGGCTTTGAAACCTGGGGCCAAAACCGCCGTGTGAACGGGGCCTAAGACTGTTCCTGCCCCAAAAGGGGAGAGAAAATGTCCTGAGTGGCGGGGGTCATGATTAAGTGAAAAGGGGGAAAGGCCACCCAGTCCAAAAAGGGACCCTTTACCTAAAGCCCGGACCCCATCGTCTGCTGGCGGTGTCAAGGACTGGGACATGTAGCGGCACGTTAGTGGGGGAATCCATGGAATGTGGCCTGGGGAGATGTACCTCCTGGTTTGCCGTACTTAAAATAGAGACTCCCTGTGGGGTTGCACAACATGAGATGGCCGTTATGGCAAGTTTACCCTACAGCGCGATTATTGGATGTGACTTCCCCTTCTTTTGGGATATGTGGGGGAATAAAACAAATGTCATGTATGAGGTTGTACCACCTGTAAGTGATGTGTGTAAAACAGGTGATGCTATGGTAATAGAACCTGTACCGTTTCCATTACCGGTCCTGGTGGGAGACCCAGAGGAAAGCCCTCTGAGCTAGAACTTTCCCCCTTACATGTCTTTAGAATTGTTTTTGGTACAGAACAATTGAGGGACCCTAATCTGGTGAACGCTTGGAAAAGCATTAAAGTAACTGATGGTAGGCCCCAGGAACTAAGGGGGGGGGGGGTTGGTCTTCCCTCACTTTGCCATACATAATGACCTATGACATAATGACCTGCTGTACAGGTTGAAAAAGACATCAACAGAGGTGGTGGAGTAATTGGTGGTACCATGGTCCCATGTCCGCATGGTTTTGGAGTTAGCCCATTCCCCATGTGTTGGGGGGACGCTTGGGGGTGGAGAAAACCAAAGAGCAGGTGGAGTGGAATTTCTACTGGCCTGGCACCTATAGGGCAGTGGAGGAATTCTGTCAGTCCTGCCCAGAGTGTCAGATCCATGCTTCTGGACCCCATTTCCAGAGCCCAGTGCCCATCGAAGTGCCTTTTGACCGGATCGGCATGGATCTGGTCGGGCCCCTAGCTAAATCTGCCAGGGGACATCAGCATATCCTGGTGGTGATGGATTAAACCACCCGCTACCCAGAGGTCATTCCCCTCAAAAGGAATAGCTAGGGAGCTTTTCCACATATCACCTGTACAGTAATCCCAAAGGAGATCCTGACCGATCAGGGCACTCCTTTTATATCCAAAGGGACCAAAGAGCTATGTCGCCTGTTGAAAATTAAACACTTTTGTACCTCTGTATACCATCCCCAGACCAATGGTCTGGTGGAGAGATTTAACAAGACCCTAAAAGGGATGTTAAAAGAGGATAAGGATGGTAGGGACTGGGATCGGCTGTTACCTTGCCTGATTTTCTCAATTCGCGAAGTCCCGCAGGTATCCATGGGGTTCTCTCCATTCGAGCTATATGGGAGACATCCCAAGGGGCTACTAAATATAGCCAAGGAGACCTGAGAACAGGGGAATACCCCTTACAAGGGAGTAATCGAGAATATAGCCGAAATGCAGGACAGGATTGCGGCGGTCATGCCCATTGTAAGGGAGAATCTGCTGCAGGCTCAGGAAACACAGGCCCGGGTTTATAACAGAATTGCAAGGGTCAGAGTCTTTCAGCCAGGTGACAGTGTGCTTATACTAGTCCCGTCCATGGAAAGTAAGTTTCTAGCAAAGTTGCAAGGACCCTATGAGATCTGTGAAAGGATGAATGAGGTGAATTATAAGGTGTTCGAGCCAGGGAAAAGGAAGCCATATCAGATTTACCATGTAAACCTCATCAAAC
The DNA here is from genome assembly GCA_025379985.1 of Phyllomedusa bahiana. Classification (NCBI taxonomy): domain Eukaryota; kingdom Metazoa; phylum Chordata; class Amphibia; order Anura; family Hylidae; genus Phyllomedusa; species Phyllomedusa bahiana. The sequence goes on along the minus strand of JAODAL010001047.1, from coordinate 229,783 downwards.
CCTGGAATGACGGAGAGAGTCTGGTGGCTGTAAAGGAGCTCAGGGAGGTCCCAAACAAGAAAATACCTCCTGTCCGTATTTCAGAGTTCCTCTCAGAGGTCCAAGGGCAAGAGGTTAGAGAGTTCCTACAAAGGAACTGATGGGTCTTCTCTGAAATTCCGGGCTGACCAGAGGTCATTAGACATGATATTATTATGGAGCCAGGTCAAAAAGTGGGGTTAAAACCATATAGAGTACCGGAAGCCCAGAGACAAGCAATCTCTGAAGAGATGGGGAAAATGTTAGCCCTAGGGGTGATAGGAAAGTCACAAAGTCGTTGGTTGAGCCCCATAATAATCATCCCCAAACCGGATGGCAGCTTGCGGTTCTGTAATGACTTCCGAAAATGAAATGAAATCTCGAAGTTCGATGCCTACCCCATGCCAAAGGTCGACGAACTGATCGAAAGGTTTGGACCTGCCAGATATATGACCACATTAGACCTCACCAAAGGGTATTGGCTGGTTCGCCTCTCAGATGGGGCAAGGAAAAAATCAGCATTTTCCACCCCAGAGGGATACTTCCAGTATGTTGTCCTTCCCTTTGTTCTACATGGGGCTCGTGCAACATTCCAAAGGTTGATGGACCTCATCCTACAACACCATAAAGATTATGCAGCCGCATATCTGGATGATGTTTATATATACACTCACCGGCCACTTTATTAGGTACACCTGTCCAACTGCTCGTTAACACTTAATTTCTAATCAGCCAATCACATGGCGGCAACTCAGTGCATTTAGGCATGTAGACATGGTCAAGACAATCTCCTGCAGTTCAAACCGAGCATCAGTATGGGGAAGAAAGGTGATTTGAGTGCCTTTGAACGTGGCATGGTTGTTGGTGCCAGAAGGGCTGGTCTGAGTATTTCAGAAACTGCTGATCTCCTGGGATTTTCACGCACAACCATCTCTAGGGTTTACAGAGAATGGTCCGAAAAAGAAAAAACATCCAGTGAGCGGCAGTCCTGTGGGCGGAAATGCCTTGTTAATGCCAGAGGTCAAAGGAGAATGGGCAGACTGGTTCGAGCTGATAGAAAGGCAACAGAGACTCAAATAGCCACCCGTTACAACCAAGTTAGGCAGAAGAGCATCTCTGAACGCACAGTACGGCAAACTTTGAGGCAGATGGCTACAGCAGCAGAAGACCACACCAGGTGCCACTCCTTTCAGCTAAGAACAGGAAACTGAAGCTCCAATTTGCCCAAGTTCATCTAAATTGGACAGTAGAAGATTGGAAAAACGTTGCCTGGTCTGATGAGTCTCGATTTCTGCTGCGACACTCGGATGGTAGGGTCAGAATTTGGCGTCAACAACATGAAAGCATGGATCCGTCCTGCCTTGTATCAACGGTTCAGGCTGGTGGTGGTGGTGTCATGGTGTGGGGAATATTTTCTTGGCACTCTTTGGGCCCCTTGGTACCAATTGAGCATCATTGCAACACCTTGTGGAATCTATGCCACGAAGAATTGAGGCAGTTCTGAAGGCAAAAGGGGGTCCAACCCATTACTAGCATGGTGTACCTAATAAAGTGTGCCGGTTGAGTATATATTTTATATATATATATATATATATATATATATATATTATGAAAAATAGCAGCACTCCAAAGAACTACTTGAAAGACTAGAAGGAGGGTGCCAGCAGCAAAAGCTTCCGATACAAGAAGTTCCAAAATACAAAATAAAAAAAGTCCACGGCACTCCAAAATGCGTTCAAGCAATAAGGTAATTTATTCCTCCATGCTCAAAAGAGCGACGTTTCAGCTCCCTCACAGAGCCTTTGTCAAGCAATGTGCATAGTGACAACATAGGTTGCTTGAACGCATTTTGGAGTGCCGTGGACTTTTTTTATTTTGTATTTTGGAACTTCTTGTATCAGAAGCTTTTGCTGCTGGCACCCTCCTTCTAATCTTTCAAGTAGTTCTTTGGAGTGCTGCTATTTTTCATACTTTGTATTTGGATACTCCAGCTTGCACCCGCTTATCTTCAGCTACTATGGAGACATCACCTGTTACTTCTGATATTCCTACCCATGCTTTTTCGTACACGGAGGCTGATGCAGAGCGAATTCTGAAAGGTATGGACGGTAATGCATCTTTTTTAAGCAGACCATCAGCTATTGATTTAAAAAGGAACTATGAAGCTCTCACTAAGAAACAGATTACGTCTGAATTGCATTTACTGACACTAGGAGAATATTATAAACAACATAGAATCCCTAGAGGAATGCGTTCACAATTAAGACCCAATTTGTTTGCTCAGGATTTGGAATTTCGTGCACGATTCGAACAAATTTCAAATAAATATGCATCTGATGTCATCTTACTCAATATTGAATTTTTACAAAAGGATCTATGTATAATCAAAGCTCGTCTGATAGAACTTGAGTCATCTTTAAGGGCTATTTTGTCTTCTGAGGACATTGATATATTTTTTGATAAACAGAAAGTTTTTCTTGATAAGTTTAGATCAGAACTAGAGGAAACAAAGCGTCGTAAGTGGTATAGAGACCAGAGGGACTATGAAGAAGGTCATATATATTCCTGGAATGTGGACTCTTTTTCATCTTCCTCTCGCAGGGATAAAAAAGATTCTTCTAATCAATCTAATGATCCTGAGTCTGCTACAGGTTTTTTAGGAAAAATGGTAACACGTCGAGCACAAGCAAGCGGACACGTAGAGGGGGCCGCAGACGTTGGAGATCCAGGAAGAACAAGGCTGCAAAAAGCCAACAAGAATACCCAGGGCAAATCCCATCAAAAAAAGAATTGACGGACACCTTAGTGGTAAATATCTCTTCTATTACACTATCAGATACACAATTGAGTTTACTCTCTAGAGGGTTATCATTTTGCCCCACTTCATGTACGGACTGGTTTAACTTTGAATTGGACTTGCATCATTTTTTTCATCAGATTAAGCTGCGTGTCTGGTATCATAATCAAATAGATAATTCAGGATTAATAACATCTCAGTCTAGTTTTTGTTTTAAAGATCTTAATTTGCCATCTCATAGTGATTTTGTACCTCAGGTCACTTCTCATGCTATTGAAACCTTTATAGAATTGGTCAAAAAAGATATACAGGATTTGCAAGAGACTAAAAAGGATAAAAAATTTCTTCATCCTAATTTGACATCACAAGAAGTTGATGCTTTAAATGAATTATCTAATAATTGTGAACTAACCATTAAGCCTGCTGACAAGGGTGGAGCCATCGTGGTGATGGACACATCCTTGTACTTACAGGAAGCTCATCGCCAATTACAAGATCCTAAAGTTTATCGCATGTTGAATAGTGATCCAAAATGGGATTTCACTAAAAAAAATTTGACACTAGTGAATGATGCTTTCTCTGCTGGTTTGATAGATCAGGCATTAAGAGAATTTTTGGTAGTCAAGTTTCCTGTCACTCCGGTGTTATATCTTTTACCAAAGATACACAAATCTCTTTGCAACCCCCCAGGCCGCCCAATAGTGTCAGGTAGGGGTTCTCTTTTTAATAACATTTCCATCTTTTTGGATAGAGTTCTTAGACAATACGCTATACAGGCAAAATCCTACATACAGGACACGACTGATTTTTTATGTAAAATTCAGAATATAATAATTCCTTCTGGTGCGATATTAGCATCCTTTGATATTGTGAGTCTCTACACATCCATCAGACATGAGGCAGGTCTACAAACAATACGGAAGGTTTTGTTCAGGAGCCAGTTTTCGGATGCAAGTAGGGAATTTATAATTTCTCTACTTCAATTGGTACTTACCTGTAACTATTTTTCTTTTGAGGATGATTTTTATCTTCAATTGATGGGAACGGCCATGGGCACAAATGTTGCGCCTACGTATGCCAACTTGTTTGTCACAAAATTTGAGGAGGACTTCATCTATGTTTCCCACCATTTTGAAAAGGTTCTTGGATGGTGGCGTTATATAGATGACGTCTTCCTCATCTGGACTGGTAGTACTGAGGAACTCATAGATTTTCATATGTATCTTAATTCCATTGATAGAGATCTGCAATTTACCTTGGTACACTCTGATAGGACCATTCAGTTTCTTGATACCAATGTTTCTATTTGCAATAATCATTTGACCACTTCATTATACGTTAAACATACTGACAAAAATAATTTGCTTGATTATTCAAGTTATCATCACCGCTCTATGCTTAAATCGCTTCCTTATAGCCAGATGCTCAGAGTGAGACGAGTAGTTGAAGATGACCAAGCCTTTGAATCATCTTTAAGTATGATGATTAATAATTTTAGGGACAGGGGATATCCACCCTCTCTTTTGAATTATCATGCCCAAAATGTTCGTAGTGTTGAACGAGTACAAACTTTCCAACCAAAAAATAGGTCAACAGTGAAACGCGTTGCCTTTGTTTCTAGATACAGTGAAGACAGTTACAAGGTGAATAACATTATTAGGAAATATTGGCCTATTTTACAAAATAGTTATCCTAAAATTGTGGACTTTCAATCTTTTCCTTTATTGTCTTATCGTAGACCTCCCAATCTACGAGACAAACTGGTTAAGTCACTAGTCCCTTCAAACAGAACCTTTCAGTCAACTATTACAGGTATCCCCAGATATGGGAGTTTTCCATGCCTGAACTGCGTAAATTGTACCTATATGCATAAAGGAAATAGTTTTATTCATCCACAGACAAATGTTGAATATAAAATCAGGTTCTTTCTAACTTGCAGTTCAGACTGGATAATCTACGTTTTATGGTGTCCATGTTCACTCCTTTATGTAGGCGAGACAAAATGTGACATGCGTAGCCGTTTAAACAACCATAGACATAGTATTAGAAAAAAACTTCAGGATTTACCTGTTTCTAAACATTTTTTGAAGCAGGACATACAGAACGAGACTTGAAATTTATGATTGTTGACCATATACCCATGCCTAGAAGGGGTGGCGATAGATTAACCCTATTGAAAAAGCGTGAATTAGAATGGATTTTTCGGTTAAAAACATTGAAACCGAGGGGTCTAAATGTAGATTTTACCATCACACATAATATGAGATAATGCTGTCCCTTTCATCTTATTTTATTGAATTTGGCTCTGCTTCATCTGTGTATTTTGTGTATTTATATGTTTTATTTTTTTTTTTTATATATATTTTGTATTTTATTAATTATTTTTTTGTCTTTTGATTTTCAGATTTTTCTGAGGATGAACAAGGAGGTTGGGACATATATACTCACAGGATGCTTTTTCACCATGCCCTTATGTCCACACAATACTGCTATAACTTATCTTTTGCGATTAAACGTTGGAGTACGCTTTTGATCTATTATACCTACATGTCATGTGTATCTGTTGTGTGTTATTTGCAATTGAGTGGGAAGATATATGCAGTTGAGACACAATTGGCACTGGAGTGTGCCTTTACTTGGTTTAGGGGGAATTTGGATGCTAGGGGATCCGACCCACATTGGTGGGCCGTTGATCGCTCTGTGTCCATAGGTGGTGTAGCTCTCTCTCCCTCGTAGGGATGGATTGCTGCACATTCCCTTCCCCCTTATTACCAGTATCATGTTTCTCCTTGCTTTGAATTCTCCCACCAGCAGCTGCATTCTTTAGCAAGCGCTGTGGCTAGACGCTCTAATCATCACACTGAGTCTGCGTGACATAACGCTGGAGCCTGTGTTGTTAGGTTTCTATAGCAACTGCTTATCCAATCTATGTAATACTTCTGGGCATGTGCAGTTCACTCTTTAGGACGCTGAGTGCCTTGGACCCGTGCGATCCACAACATGTGAGTTTAATTATGTTCCCCGCCTCCTTGTTACTGTATTGTTATGTATTTTTTTGTTCACATGGATCTTTATACTGTCAGAGATTAGATCCTGTTTACTATCTGTACTGGCACTTTGATCACAGAGATGTAACTAATTGTACTGATGTATATGCTTGTTCACAATTTGTATTTTGTTGTTTATTTACCTCTATTGAGGTCTAATTGTTTGCACTATAAATAACCTATGTTGTCACTATGCACATTGCTTGACAAAGGCTCTGTGAGGGAGCTGAAACGTCGCTCTTTTGAGCATGGAGGAATAAATTACCTTATTGCTTGAACGCATTTTGGAGTGCCGTGGACTTTTTTTATTTTATATATATATATATATATATATATATATATATATATATATATATATATATATATATATATATATATATAGTAAGCTTGCACAGCTGTGGGATTACAGCATAATTCCTTTCAGGCATGAGACAAAGGCAGGTATCAGGTTCAAACGGTCCTTGGTCCGTGGGTTTATTGTACAGCAAAACAAAATGGATGGCAATACATGCACAGTGAAGCAGATAAACATAAACAAAACTCCTGCTCGTCTAAGCACTTACTATACAGGGGTGTAGTTCCCTCACTATCGCCTTGTATGATGCGGTAGCAGACACTGGCTTCCTCCAGTGTGTAAGTCTCCAGCCTGAATGGTAGACTGGAGATACAGTCGACACCCATTCAGCTTAAATGCTGACCTTATATACAGCCGGGAAATCCCGGAGTGGAATCATGGGAGTAAGCATCAACCCTGCTCTATGCTTACTCCCATTGAAAGGCCGACCCGGGAATGGCTGGTAGCCATACTAAAATACAACTTAAATGTATGTCGACAGTCTGTACTGCCAACACCTATCTAACACTGGCCTTTCACTCCACCAAGGCTCCTTACCTTGATGGCATGTGTCTTGCTTTCTCCAAACGTATTTCCTGAACCTGGCTGGGATATATAATAATAATAATAATAATAATCTTTATTTATATAGCGCCAACATATTCCACAGCACTTTACAATTTGGAGGGTAAACGTACAGACATTACACATTAAAAGTACTTACAGATGAGACACAAGGTGTGAGGGCCCTGCTCGCAAGAGCTTACAATCTATTAGGGTGTACGGGAGAGACGAAGGGCAAGAAGTGCTAGATTTACAATGGTCCAGCCATGTGACATAAATATGGGGATGTTTTACATAGAATTCGGATGAACCTGCCACCCTCTATATACATCTATATACACTTAAGTGCCGAAAATGAGATGAGAGCGCTAGGGAGAGGGGGGGGAGGGTGTTAGCATTAGGGATTCTGGTAGGCCAGAGTGAGAAGATGTATTCTCAGGGCCCTTTTAAAGCTATGAGAGTTCTGAGTGTGCCTGATCGCCCACGGTAGCATGTTCCAGAGAACTGGTGCCGCACGTGTGAAGTCTTGGAGACGGGCATGGGAGGTTCGGATGATTGATGAGTGTAACCTGATATCATCAGCAGAGCGGAGAGAGCGGGTAGGGTGGTAGACAGAGATGAGTGGGTGTCATCAGCGTAGAGATGGTACTGGAAGCCAAATCTGCTGATGGTTTGTCCAATGGGGGCTGTATAGATTGAGAAGAGGAGAGGACCAAGAACGGATCCCTGAGGAACCCCGACAGCAAGAGGAAGAGGAGAGGAGGTAGAACCTGCAAATGAGACACTGAAGGAGCGGTTAGAAAGGTAAGATGAGAACCAAGAGAGAGCGGTGTCCTGGAGGCCAATGGTGCTGAGCATGCTGAGGAGAAGTTGGTGATCCACAGTGTCAAACGCTGCAGAGAGATCCAGAAGAAGCAACAATGAGTAGTTACCCTGCGATTTTGCTGTTAGGAGATCATTGGAGACTTTAGTTAGAGCAGTTTCCGTGGAGTGTAGGGTGCGGAAACCTGATTGCAGAGGGTCAAGAAGAGAGTTAGCGGAGAGATAGCGGATTAGGCGAGAGTAGACCAAGCGTTCCAGGAGTTTGGAGATGAAGGGCAGGTTAGAGACTGGTCGGTAGTTATCAGCGCAGGATGGGTCCAGAGTGGGCTTTTTCAGTAAGGGGGTTATAATAGCATGTTTAAAGGAAGATGGGAAGATCCCAGAGGAGAGAGAGAGGTTACAGATTGCAGTTATGTGAGAGATGATAGCTGGAGAAATAGACTGGACAAGGTGGGAGGGAATGGGGTCACTAGAGCAGGTGGTGGGGCGCGCAGACAGCAGAAGCCTGGACACTTCTTCTTCTGTCGTCGGGTCAAGAGCTGAGAGTAGGCTGGGGGATGTGCGGGGAGGGACCAGATGGCTGCTGCTTGGGGTGTGAGATGAGATGTTTTGCCGGATTTTGTCAATTTTCTCTTTGAAGTGAGTGGCCAGGTCTTCAGCACAGAGGTCAGAGACCGGGGCCTGAGCTTTAGGCCTTTGTAGACTTGTAGGCCATTGTAGACTTTTCCAGCTGCGGCCTTATATATCCCCCCCCCCCCCCCCCTGTGCTCCGACCTGAGGGGCGGAGCACTTTGTGCCATAAAGTTATGTACCCATGACAGTGCATCTGCATTCCTTTGTTGTGACCTGGGGCGATGTTCTACAGAGAACTTAAAGTCCTGTAGAGCCAGGAACCACTGGGTCACCTTTGCATTCTTTCCCTTATTTTGGGCCATCCACTTTAGGGGCGAATGGTCCGTGATAACTTTAAAGGGTCTACCTATCAGGTAGTACCGCAGTGATTTGATAGCCCATTATAGGGCCAGGCATTCTCTCTAGACAATGGCATAATTTTTCTCTGATGACGACATCTAACTGATGAGGTACACTACCGGGTGTTCTTCTCCATCAACCAGCTGAAACAGGTTTTAAGCTAAGTATTGTTTTTGTTATACTTTGTGTTCCATTCTTTTCCCTATTTTGGATACATATTGTATGCATTTTCTAGAGATAGTATATCAATAGGGTTAGCCTACGGTGGGTGGGGCCGTCCCTTTTGGGACGATGACTCTGTCTTTTCTATAGGTGTTTTTGTAGGGTCACAATAGGGAGTTGTTACCTTTGCATATTATCTGGTGATAATAGTTCATACTTAAGGAATATAGGTCATAACTACCCTCATTTTTCTTGTGTATCTTGGGGAACACTGTGTATTTTTGAGTATTTTTGTCATTTGTTGTAATGTGATTGTAATTTTATTTATTAGATTATTAAAGGTTATATTTTAGAGTAGGGTCTTTTTGTTTCGTTCTTTGCGTTGTTCTGTTGGCCAGTCTGGTCCTGGCCGCTGGGAGTCTAGTGGTGTCAGTGATTTTTTTAGACCAGACTCACGCCTGGTTCCTGGGGTTTCCCATCTATCACCTTGACGCTTCCCCAAGCGTGTTCCAAGTTTTGGTCCCTCAGTTTCTCCGTACCAAAGTTCCCTCTTGACAGTGGCAGAGAGGGGACCTTGAGCTCAGAGGGGTTTTCCTCTGGGTCCCCCGCCAGGACGGACAACGGAAACCCATCGGGCTCCCCGAGTCCCTGTGCGGACACATTAGTCTTTACCTCATTATACTGGGCACACCTTTTGTTTCCCTACAAATCCCAGAACAAAGGGAAATCACAGCCTATGATCACACTTGCGGGCCCGCAGGGGTTCTTTAGGGTGAGTACCGCGGTTGGGTAGTCCCTGGTGTCCTTGTGTACACATACCACCCCTATACGACGGGGCCGGAATCCCCGCCCACCAGCCTGGCCTGCACCAGGGTCACCAAACTTCTGGAGTCCATGAGGTCTTGTCCGGTGTGGCCATTAATTTTAATGGTGCATACCTGCCGATTTTCCCCAGTCTCAGTGTGCGTGGTGTATGAAGGCCTTGCAAACAACGACTTATGCCTTATACCACAGTCCAGGGGTTCCCCCAAAGTAGGACACCGAACGGTGCCGTGTCCGAGTTCATTGCATCACCAGCAGATGATGGGGCCCCGGGCAAGAGGTGTCTCTTTGGTGTTGGCAACCTTCCCCCCTCTCACCCAGCCATGATCCCTCCCCACAGGACCTTTAGGTTCCCCTTTTGGGACAGGGACAGTCTTATCCCGTGCTGACTCTGGTGGATGCAGTCCTTGGAGGAACTCCTCGGTGACACTGTAACGCTCCACAATGGAGACAAGCTCGTCCAGGCTTTTGGGGTCCATGTACCCCACACACCGCTGGATCCCCACAGGTAGGACGCACACAAAGTGGTCACAGACAACCCGCTCCGTCACCTGGACAGCTGTAGTGTTTCAGGCTGCAGCCACTTGTGGTGAGTGGAAGAGGTCATACATCTTTTGACGAGCTGGCTTGGCTGAATCGAACTCCCAGGCGTGTACTCTCTGGGCCCGGACCGCCAGAGTAACCCCCAGTCGGGCTAGGATCTCCCATTTCAGCCGATTGTAGTCCTTGGCGTCTTCAACCCTCAGGTCGAAGTAGGCCTTTTGGGGTTCGCCAGTAAGAAAGGGGGCCAGGACGTCAGCCCACTGGTCCCCTGGGAGCCGCTCTCTCGGCAATCCTTTCAAAGGTGCCAAGAAACGCCTCCACGTCATCGTCTTGGGTCATCTTGTGCAGGACTTGAAGCACCGCTTGATGGGGCATGAACGGCCTGCCTGATGCCCCCTCTGGCCTTGTAGTCAGGACCTGGAGCTGCTGCTGTAGAGCCAGGTTTACCTGTTGCTGCTCTTTAAGTGCTGCCTGGTGTGTCTCGATCAACAGGTGGTTGGTCTCCGCTTGAGCCTGAACGGTCTCCTCGTGGGCCTTCTGCTGGCTTGCCGCCATTAGTTGGATGTTGGTGCTCGCCTGTATTAGTTGCTTCACCAGCTCGTCCATTTTGAGTGTCTCTGCTGGTTGTGCCGTTGCTGCTTTAATCCACAACATATATTGGAACCACTTTTTGCTGCCTGTCTCTTTAAGAGAAGTGTCTCTTTAAAATGCCCACAGCATCCTCCACCATATGTAAGCTTGCACAGCTCTGGGATCACAGCATAAGTCCTTTCAGGCATGAGACAAAGGCAGGTATCAGGTTCAAACGGTCCTTGGTACATGGGTTTATTATACAGCAAAACAAAACGGATGGCAATACATGCACAGTGAAGTAGATAAACATAAACTAAAACTTCTGCTCGTCTGAGTGCTTACTATACAGTGGTATATTTCCCTCACTATCACTTTGTATGATGCGGTAGCAGACACTGGCTTCCTCCAGTGTGTACGTCTCCAGCCTGAATGGTAGACTGGAGATACAGCTGACACCCAGTCAGCTTACCTGCTGACCTTATATACAGCCGGGAAATCCCGGAGTGGAACCATGGGGAGTAAGCACCCAACCTGCTCTATGCTTACTCCCAATGAAAGGCCGACCCGGGAATGGCTGGTAGCCATACTAACATACAACTTAAATGTATGTCGATAGTCTGTACTGCCGACACCTATCTAACACTGGCCTTTCACTCCACCAAGGCTCCTTACGTTGGTGGCATGTGTATTGCTTTCTCCAAACATATGTCCCGAACCTGGCTGGGATATACTGTATATACCATTGTAGACTTTTTCAGCTGCGGCTGTGCAATAGGGCTGGAGGAGGTTCGCTACCCCTCACCGAGGGGGTCATCAAACCCCAAGTAGACATGATCGAAGCCATCCGAAATTGGCCTTAACCTGTATCTAAAAAGCAGGTTAGAGCCTTTCTGGGCATCGCAGGCTACTATCGAAGATTTGTGCCAGATTTTGCCTAAATATCTGCCCTCTTACAGACCTCACTAAAGGAACAAAGTCCACTATGATAAAGTGGAGCAGGTCTTTCAGGAGCTCAAGGAGGTACAATGTAAGAGACCTGTACTGATTACCCCTAATTTTAGGAAGTAATTCCCTAATGTACCTTAGCCAGAAGCTGTCGTCGACAGAAAAAAAACTACTCAATAGTAGAGAGGGAATGTCTGGCCTGAAGTGGTCAATTGAGTCGCTATGATACTATCTAGTGGGGAGGCAGTTTAGGGTGATCACAGATCACTCCCCTTTAAAATGGATGGCCCAAAATAAAGGGAAAAATGAGAGGGTGACCTGGTGGTTCCTGGCCCTACAGGCTCTGCAAATTCTGTGTGGAACATTGTCCTGAGTCCCAACAAGCCAACACAGATGCGTTGTCAAGAGTTTACAGTTTCGGGGCACAAGTTGCTCCGCCCCAGAGGTCTGAGCAGGGGGTGATATGTAAGGCAGCAGCAGGAAAGGCATATAACGGCGTATATATCCCAGCCAGGTTTTTGGTATTTAACTTTAGAAGCTCAGACAAATGCCACCAAGGTAAGGAGCCTTGGTGGAATGGAAAGCCAAATTAGATAGGTGTCAACAGCATCAGGCTGATGCTGTTGACACACGTTTAACGTTCGTGTTAGTATGGCTTCCAGCCATTCTGGGATGGCTTTTCATTGGGAGTAAGCAACGAGTTGAGTGGGTGCTTACTCCCCATGTCCAACGCTTGGGCTTACCTGGCATCTATAAGTCAGCTGACTAGGGGTGACTACAACCCCAGATTACCATTCAGTCTTGGGAGGAGATACGCTATGGAGACCAGTGTCTGTCACACCACTGTTTGGATACTTGCAGAGTGCTAGTAAGCGCAACTTTGGTAGTTAGAGCTCAGACGAGCAGGTTTTTTTGTTTGTTTCCATTGTGCATGTCTGGCACCTGTTTTCTACCTGTGTTGCTGAAAATAAACACAGACCCGCATTTTGTACCCGAAGTTTCTGTCTCTATGCCTGAAGAAAAGACGTATGCCAAGTTGCCGGAGCTGTGAAAGCTCACAATAGATTCAGAATATATTTAAAAGTCAACTCTTTGACACATTGTTAGAATTACTTAATACACTACTGCTATGGGCCTTGGAGGTAGCTCTGTAGTGACTTCCTGACAGGTCTTTCTTTGGTATTACAAAATTTTTTGCATCGTCAATTTTTCCCCAGGTAGGTTTTGACATGAACATTATGTGCTCGTTTAAAGCAGTTGCAAACACTGTTTAGCATCTTCTATTTCCCCATACTTTGTTGCTAGACTTAGTTATACTGTTAAGCTACTGTAATTGTCATTTTTTTTTTTTCAAAGTGATTGATCGTGACTTTAGGAAGGACACTAAGCCCGCCGATACAGCTTTGACATATAACATGCACAAACAACGGACACATATACTCTGGCAGGAGACTCGTATTGTAGCTAATCAATTAGAGAATTATCAGAATAAGTACTTCTGCCTCTGGTGCCAAAGCAACAACCCAAGCAATAAAACCAAAGGAGTGGCCATCTTGTTTGACAAGAGCCTGCCCATTCAGCTATTGGATGTTAAAAGGATAACAATATCTTTGCTATATGTGACATTGGAGTTTCTGTCTTCACAATAGCAAACATATTTGCGCCAAACCAAGGCCAACTTACCATATCCAACGTATTGCATGAATTGAACGCATATGCTCAGGGTAAAATTTTGTGTGGGGACTTCAACTTCGCTATACAACCAAGCGTAGACACCACCCCTGGGCACTCCTCTCTTTCACTAAACAAGTTAAATAAAATTTTAAAAAGTACTGCATCACATGCAACTTAGCGACGCCTGGAGCCTCACTATATGTGGGACTATACTTGCTACTCACAACCTCAAAGACGATATAGTAGGATAGACTATATATTTCTTCACCATGCCTTATTGCACAATGCCATGAAACTCACCATTATAACCAGAAGTCAGGATAAACACCAATGTGAATTATGCAAAGATTTTTACTATATGAGATCTTCATGTATTAAAACATCAACAGACTTTTCTGTAGCCACATTGCAAAGGGCTTTATATTAACAAAGAGCCCAATACCGTATATCAGAGATAACGCCCGACCCTAGAACGCAGTCCCTTGGAACGAAAACACTTCTGATTTCCCTCGGGTGGGGTACAATGGCAAACTCACGGTATGCTGCATCAGTGTAGGGATGCTTCTCAGCAGAGCCGCTAGTTCTCCTCCTGCATCCTCCGATCTCTTCAGGAACTACACTCACACTCGCACTCTCAGGTAACAGGAATGGTAGGCTCTGCGCCTGCGCGATGTTTCGGGGACCTCCCCCTTTGTCAAGCTCGCCTGCAATAGGTGTGGGCGGGACTAAATACCTGTCGTCTCGCTCACATTAACCCTTATATGTCTGATTATATTTAATCCTGCTTTTACCTAGTGTATATTATCTTGTGTCTGCACCTGGGATAGGCTGTATCTAAAATATTATATATCCTATTGCATCTGCTCCTGCAAGAAAGGTTTAAACACAGTCATTGTCTCATTATAAAAAAGCGCTCCATCTACACTCTTCATTTAGTCCCATTGGGCTAAGCGCTTCTAGCCTATTGATCCAATATACCTCTCTCTGTAATAGGCGTTTTGTGATATTGATGTTTTCGCTTGACTCAATATGTTCGATAATCTGCCATCTCAAATCGCTTACATTATGGCCACAGTCAAAAAAGTGTTTGGCGACGGTTGTCTCGCCATATTGTTTTTTTGTTGTTGTTGTGTCAGTTTGAATGCCTTGCATAGTTTTTGTGTGATATAAACGAATATGTGACTTATGTTCATTAATTCTTATTCGTGCTTGCCTAGAAGTTTGTCCAACATAGATTTTACCACATGGGCATTTCAATATGTATATTACATTTGTTGTGTTGCAGGTGTAATAACCTCTAATATGTATGGGATATCCCTTAGTAGGATGATACATTGTATCTCCTTTAATGATGGCAGAACAATTTTGACAATTGAGGCATGGAAAAGTGCCTCTCTTTCTGGTAGACAATACTCCCTGTTCGTGTTTCTAGTAGCTCTAAGTCAGATGTTACTACTAAATTTCTAATTGTCTGGCCTTTACGGTATGTGAACAAAGGTTTATTCTTTAAAAAGTCTTCCATGTATGGGGTCACTTTGTAATATTTCCCAAGCTTTATTGATGGTATTCCTAATCATTTTAGCATGGTCATCATATACTGATAGAAACATTAGTCTGTTATTATTTGATTTTCTAAGTTTGTTCATAGAGGCTTCCTCTCTTGTTTTCTTTGAGACCTCATTGGCTATTTTTGTTACTTTCTTCTGGGGTACCCCCTATCAACGAAATTATCTATCATTTGCTGTTTTTTGTATAATATTCGCTATCCGTACTACAAGTATGCCTTAACTTCATGAATTGTCCTTTTGGAATTGCATTAGTTACACTTGGGGCATGAAAGCTATTGTAGTGCAACATATTGTTTCTATCCATTTCCTTTTTATATAAAGTGGCTTCTAATTTTCCATTATTTTTATAGACTGTTACGTCTAAAAAACTTATACATGACTTACTATTAGTTAAGGTGAACTCTAATAATGGATGGATTTTATTAATGGAAGACATGAATTCTGTTAGTTGTTCTATATTGCCTAGCCACACAACGAAAATATCGTCCACGTATCTTGACCAATGGCCAATAAATTGGCCAAACGGTCCGTGGACGATATGTTGGCTTTCTACATGTTCGACATATATGTTTGCAAAACATGGGGCAATCGGAGACCCCATCGATGTACCTTGTTTCTGTATATAAAATTCTGTAACAAACCGGAAATAATTATGATACAGTAGAATTTCGAGCAAGGCCATCAAAAATTCTATCTTTCGATTGGTAAGATTATGATTATATTTCAGATGTTCTCGAATTAACTCTATGCCTTCTTGTGTGGGGATATTTGTATACAAGCTTTTAATGTCCAGGGTGCACAGTATGGTGTCTTCAGTCACTTCAATCTGTTGTATCTGTCTAAGAAATTCATTAGTATCTTTAAGGCATCTAGGTAACTTCCTCACTATAGGCTGTAAGAATTCATCAATATAGGTGGCAACTGGCTGAAAAACGGACCCAATACCCGAGACGATTGGTCGTCCCGGAGGTCTTGTAAACTTTTATGAATTTTGGGCACTAAATATAGGATAGGGGCTCGAGGATAATCTACTGTTAACAATCTGTTGGTAACATTATCTATTACTCCTAATTCCTCTGCTTCTTTTAGCAACTGATCAATCATGTTTTTAATTTTTAAAGTAGGATCTGTCTGGACCAGTTGATATACCATCTGATCCTTAAGTTGTTTTTTAGCTTCACTGAGGTAGGCATCCTTATCGAGAACAACCACCGCACCTCCCTTATCAGCAGGTCTTATGATTATTTGGTCATCTTTTTGCAATTCATTAAGGGCTGTGCGTTGGGCTCTCGTAAGGTTTTGGGATCGCTTGCTTGTTCTTGGCAATGTTTCCCATTTCTCTTTGATTTCTTTTTTGACTAGCTGTTCAAAGATATCGAGGGTGGGACTGCTGATAGTAGGATCATATGTACTCTTTCTATATAATTGGTTGGTTCTACCAGCAGTTCCAGCATCTCTATCCCCGAACAGCATACGCAATCTTATTTTCCTACAGAGCAAATAAAAGTCCTTTTGAAAATCGAATATGTCCATATTCTTTTTAGGAACGAAGTTAAGTCCTTTATTTAAAGCTTGTTCAGCATCCTTGGACAGAGTTTTTGATGATAAATTAACCACCAACTTGTTTACTTTTTCTTTGTTGCGGCTTTCTTCGTTGTGTTTTTTAGAGTTCACCTTAACTAATAGTAAGTCATGTATAAGTTTTTTAGACGTAACAGTCTATAAAAATAATGGAAAATTAGAAGCCACTTTATATAAGAAGGAAATGGATAGAAACAATATGTTGCACTATGATAGCTTTCATGCCCCAAGTGTAACCAACGCAATTCCAAAAGGACAATTCATGAGGTTAAGGCGCATCTGTAGTACGGATAGCGAATATTATAAAATAAACAGCAAATGATAGATAATTTCGTTAATAGGGGATACCCCAGAAAGGAAGTAACAAAAATAGCCAATGAGGTTTCAAAGAAAACAAGAGAGGAAGCCTCTATGAAGAAACATAGAAAATCGAATAATAACAGATTAATGTTTCTATCAGTTTATGATGACCATGCTAAAATGATCAGGAATACCATCAACAAAGCTTGGGAAATATTACAAAGTGACCCCATACATGGAAGACTTTTTAAAGATAAACCTTTGTTCACATACCGTAAAGGCCAGACAATTAGAAATTTAGTAGTACATTCTGACTTAAGAGCTACTAGAACACGACAGGGAGTATTATCTACCAGGAAGAGAGGCACTTTTCCATGCCTCAATTGTCAAAATTGTTCTGCCATCATAAAAGGAGATACAGTGTATCATCCTACTAAGGGATATCCCATACACATTAGAGGTTATTACACCTGTAATACAACAAATGTAATATACATATTGAAATGCCCATGTGGTAAAATCTATGTTGGACAAACTTCTAGGCAAGCACGAATAAGAATTAACGAACATAAGTCACATATTCGTTTATATCACACTAAAACCATGCAAGGCATTCAAACTGACACAAAAACAACAAACAAACAATACGGTGAGACAACCATCGCCAAACACTTTTTTGAATGTGGTCATAATGTAAGCGATTTGAGATGGCAGATTATTGAACATATTGAGTGAAGCGAAAATATCAATACTACAAAACACCTACTACAGAGAGAGGTATATTGGATCAATAGGCTAGAAGCGCTTAGCCCAATGGGACTAAATGAAGAGTGTAGATGGAGCGCTTTTTTATAATGAGACAATGACTGTGTTTAAACTTTCTTGCAGGCAGCAGATGCAATAGGATATATAAATATTTTAGATACAGCCTATCCCGGTGTAGACATAAGATAATATACATAGGTAAAGCAGGATCAAATCTAATCATGACATATAAGGGTTAATGTGAGCGAGACGACAGGTATTTAGTCCCGCCCACACCTATTGCAGGCGAGCTTGACAAAGGGGGAGGTCCCCGAAACGTCGCGCAGGCGCAGAGCCTACCATTCCTGTTACCTGAGAGTGCGAGTGTGAGTGTAGTTCCTGAAGAGATCGGAGGATCCAGGAGGAGAACTAGCGGCTCTGCTGAGAAGCATCTCCTACACTGAGCAGCATACCGTGAGTCTGCCATTGTACCCACCCGAGGGAAATCAGAAGTGTTTTCGTTCCAAGGACTGCGTCTAGGTCGGCGTTATCTCTGATATACGGTATTGGGCTCTTTGTTAAATATAAAGCCTTTGCAATGTGGCTACAGAAAAGTCTGTTGATGTTTTAATACATGAAGATCTCATATAGTAAAAATCTTTGCATAATTCACATTTATTTTTATCATTATTATTTTTAACTATCATTTCCAAAGCCAATACGGTCTCCTGGCATCTCCTCTTAAACCCATGTTTGGGTAGAATATTCGGACTGTGGATTCTTTGAAGGATGGTTACCGAAACGATTAATCTAAGTTTCCCTTTTGCATATATGAGATTTTTTAATGATTGATATATATATTTTTAAACATATTTTTATTAAAACTTCCAATGTCATGAACATAAAAATCATGAACAGTATGTCATGGTACATACACATGGTACATACATAATTGAGTTAACACTTAAGTATTTCATTATCGTCCATGCACTATACAACGGAAATTACTTTTCTTTTTAAAACATGAAGACAGACAGTAATGCCCGTCAAATGCTCCATAACTCCTCGTCCTGCGGCCCCACCGCTCTCCCCCCATCACCTGCATTTCGAATAAGGTTGTCCCTTCTGTATCTGTGAGATGCCCGAGATCCAGGAAGAATGTCAAGGTAGTAGAGGGGCGACGATCTACTTCGCGTGTCCAGCATGGAGTTTAAGCTGGGCCTTTTTTATTCAAGATTGTAGGAATAGCTATCCTGTCACTCCGGGGAAAGTTTAAGTATGGTTATTATCCAGAAAAAGCGCCCTTTTGAGTGTTATCTAAACAAAAGGGACGTTTTGTGTCTAAGTATATTCTCTATATAGGGGTCAGTTGCATGGCCGGTACTGCCTTGTGGTTGAATTGGTTCCCTGCCACTCAGTTGTTGCCCAAGATAACATCCAGTGTTCCAAAAACAGAATCAGAGGTTTTCCTGTGCTGCCGTAGGTAATGTATTAATCAATCTCTCCCATAGATCAAAAAAGTGTTTCACTTTCCTTTCTTTACGCTGCATCGTGTCGACCCGGTCTGTTCTTAAAAGATAGAAACATTTATCCAGAAACAATTTTATAGATGGGCGCACTGGCTGGACCCACACCTGCAAAGCCGCTTCCCGTTAAGCAGCTGACAGTACATATAAGGGGCGTCTATCCTTGCGAGTAAGGTTTAAGGTGTCTCCCTTCACGTGGCCGAAGAGTGCCCATGGTGCTGATGAAGTGAAATTTTGCACCAGGAAGTGCCTTATATATGCCATTACATCGTCCCAAAACACTTGGATTTCTGGTTAGTCCCACATACGGGGGTTTTAAAGCGGGAACCCCACTTTTAAAAACAGTGATTTTTTAATAGATCCCCTTTTTTGGGTGGTTTTTAAAGGGGGGTTTTTAGATAAGCATTGTGCATAATTTTAAGGTTATTTTTTGTGTAGCGGGCCCTGGGGAAAAGGGGAAACTTATAGGAGCCCTTTCCGGGCGGGAATTGAAAAAACCCACTGGCGTTATTTGGGACACGCCCATTCTGAAAGGTTGAGATCTTGGGGTTACATAGTCAATCTAAACCCCCAAAAAATATTTGTAGATAAGAGAAAAATTGCATGGCGAAAAGGGTTTTTTGCAAAAAAATTTTTTTGCAAATTTTGGGCCCCTTTTTCCTGCGGGGTTTTTTTTTTCACCTTTCGTTAATGTAACAATCCCATTTAAGTGGGTTTAAAAAAGGGGAAAGTTAATTTTTGGGACAAACCGTTGAATTTCCCAAAAAAAAGGGAAATTTTTGGTTTTGATTTTTGTGGGATTAATTGGGTTTGGGTTTTTTGTCCCGTTTACCCAGTCCATACAGTGTTTTGAACGTGCCATGCGGGTTTTCCGGGCCTGAAAGCCCGGGTTTTTACCTGGGGGTGGGGGTTTTTTTGGGGAAAAGGCCCCTTAAATTTGCCTAATTTTCTTCCAGGCACACCACACTGGCATGAAAAGTTTTTTAAAGACAAAACCTCTATTGGAAGTTTTTGTAAATGGCTTATGAAAAAAAAATTAAAAAAGGGGAAATTTTGGGGTTGGGAAACATACTATCCTTTTAACTAAAAAAGAAAATTTACTTCATTTTTTTTTTTGGGCCCAATCCGAAAAACATACCGGCTAAATGCTGCTAAGTTATAGCATTTAATGTTTGGAAACCCTAACGCCCCATTCCACTTATGTTATTTCCAAGATAGGGAAATGGGTTTGCGCCCCTTCCTTCCTCCCCAGAAAAACCCCCTCGAAAAGTGCAAAAATTATTTTTAAAAAATGGGGACATATGGAAAAGGAAAAAAAAAAAAAAACTTTTAATTTTGGGATTTTAAAATTCTTTTTTTAAAAGGGGGCTTTCCCAACGAAAATAGGGGAAAATTTTTTCCCTTTTTTTTAGATTAAATGGGATTTGATGGTCAAACAATATTTTCCGAATAAAGTTGGGGCGGGGCCCCTTGGGCAGAAAGCCCCCGGGTATTTGGACTCCGGACACCCCTTAATAGGATACGTCGAGGCCATAGGGGCTGTGCGGGCCCTTTGGATAATCTAAACAAAAAAAAGTACCACAACAAAACCCCTTTCACCAAATTCCTTAAAAAAGGGTGATTGCTTGACTTTATTTATGTTACAAAAATAATGTTAAAAAGGTGCAAGCACTACATTTTAGTGTAAAAAAAAATCTACGCGTTTGGGGAATAAACAAACGCTCCCTTTACTCATGACATAACATTTAAACCCGGTATCTCCTTATTCTCAAAGTCACATGACCCAACAGGTGTCCCAAGACACCAATAAAAGTTATAAAAACCCTTTTTGTTTAATAAAACAAAATCACAAAACGGGGAATCACAATTCTCTAATGTGGAACATAATGTCATGTTTTTTTTAAACCCCGAGGTAATCTATGTTAAAACCAAAAATCCCCCATGTTTCTGATAAAACTTTTTTTCCCAATTTTTTTCCCCCTCTCTTTGGTTTTTCTCACTGTTTTCTTTTAAATTACATTAAAAAGAATTGAAACTATCTGCAGGAATTCCCCAAAATTTTTGTAGCTGCTGAATGCAACTAGTGAATCTCTGCCATATTAAAATATTCGACGTACCTTTTTTAAGGGGACTATTTTTTGGCACCCCACTACGCAGGGATATGTCGTAATGAAATGGGTAAACTACTTTGGTTTGTGCAAAAATTAATAAAAAAGGGTAGTAAATTCTCATTAGTACATGCTGTAAACGTTTTAGTATTTCGCAAAATACGTAAAGTAAGACAACGTTGGCCACCTTTTATGCCTTTTGTGGCAATCCCAAAGCCTTTTTTCCTTTTTTTGGAAAATATAAGTGAGTGATAAATTTGATAGTGATGGTGCCTTTTTTTTAAAACATCAAAATATTGTATTTATATATTATAAATATTAATCTTGGGCATAAAGCACGGTAAATTTTTTCGCACTATCTTTACAATGTCATAATAATTGTGAACTAAACATTGTGCTTGAAGAAAATTATTTTTAATCCTTTATAGTTTTCATATTTTTACATTTATCTATTGTGGAACTTTGTGTAATAAGGTGTACCTAGGTATATTAGCTACCTGTTCTGCTGTCTGTCCTTAACAAAGTTTTCCTTTGTACCCTCGTTGTTTGAGTCTATTGATAGCCATATTTTAGGGTGTTCAACGCCACTTTAAATTTTTGGACGAATTTCTACGGATTCCGTAATGAATTCTCCTCTGGAAATTTGCCATGACAATGCGTTTTGGGGATGGGTGGAATAAGCTCTCATAATTGTATACAAGCTGTAGTTTTTCGAAAGATAATTGTAATGGGCTCTCCCTGCTAAAGCAGAATGAACGCAAACCAAATATAGGTATAGAACTGGCCTCTGCCAATTAATGTACATTTTAAATTGAATCATTTGTATTAATAGAAATCAAAAAATTGTTTTAACCGACGACATCGTCCCCCTCCCACTTACCAGGAGAAGATCGTCTATATATCTCCCCCGTACCCACCCTGATGTGGGAGAGAAAGGACAGTCACGGCAAAAAGAAACACCCTTTTACCATATACTCATGCATATGTTTTGGCCACCGATGGAGAGCAACACGCCCCATCGATGCTCCACTGCATTGTCGTAAAACCCTTCCATGAAAGAAAAAAAATTGTTCTGCATAAAAATCTACGCACTGTAACAATATATTGATGAAACACTTGTATACTGGCTATATCGATTTAAATTTTTTTAACATAATTGAGGCTTTATCATGAAGGTATTGACGGATATAGCCCCACCAGCACGTCAACACAGCCAGCCTAGAAAAAGACCACCCCTCCATATAAATTTTGATAAGACAGAGATCAGCACTTTGTATCCCCTTTAATGTAATCCAGGGATGTTCTAAAACTAATGGTTGGAGCAAAGTATCCCCACCCAGCCTCCCCTAAAGGCTCAAAAACAATCCCACTCCTCTGACATCGGACGCAGTGGTGGAGGAAAAAGCGTCCTTGTGCATTTTGATGAAGATGCATAATTGCGTAAGAGGGTGATCAACAAAAAGTTTTTCCGCTAATATCCCAGACTTGATAGCTCCTAGGTAAAACACCTTCAATAATTAAAAGATTCATTTTCTTTGTACCAATGTAGTTGGATTATGTGACAAAAATGATAATGTAGAAATGTGTCCTGGAGAAGATCCGCATTCAACTTTTTGTATAGTCCCGCATTAATGAGCACCACTCCACAACTTCAATTTAAAATTTACATATAATTGGCAGATCATCTATTCCACTTTTGGGTTGTCTCTTTCTGCCTTAGCATGGAGATCTCATTACAATTACCCCCTTTCAGAAAACTACACTTTAATCAATACAAGAGCTATTCCACCTATCCCAAGCTTCACGGAAAATATTCCCAGGGGAGAATTATAGGGATCAGAAAAAAATTGTCCAAATTTAAACGTGGTTAAACACCTAATATGGTACAATAACTCAAACAACGAGGGTACAAGGAAAGTTTAAGACGCAGCGAAACGGTACCCAATATACCTAGGAAAAAAACCTTTTTGAAAAACAAAGTTCCCCACAAGATAAAACGAAAAAAATAAAACAATAAGAATAAAAAAATTGTCTTCAGCCAACGTTTATTTTTCACAATATTATGCATGTAAAGATAGTGGAAAAATTTTACCGCTGCTTTATGCCCAAGAAAATGTAAAATACAAAAATAACTACTTGTTGTTTTTAGAAAACCCCCATCATTGCCAATATCTTATCACCAGCTTATTTTTTCCAAAAAAGCGGTAAAAGGGGAAATTTTGGGTTTTGCCCAAAAAGGTCATACAAGTGGGACCCAAAGTTGTTCATTGTAGTATAGCGCAATACTAAAAAACTTTTAACACCCCTGTGCACTAATGAAAATTTTTTACTATCTCTTTTTATATTAATTGTTGCACAACCAAGTAGTATCCCCTAATTTTGTGTACGGCATGTCCCCTCAGAATGTGGGGTCCCAAAACAAATAGCCCTTAAAACACTTAAAACGTGACATTTTTTCGATATGCGCAGAGATCTCACTAGGGGCCCATGTCAGCACTAAAAAGAAAATTTTTAATTTCCAAATCCAGAATCTAATTTCTTTTAAAAAAAAGGGATAACCCTTTTGGAGAAAACCAAAGAGAGGGAAAGTTTTTGGAAAAAAATTTTAAAAAAGAAAGCTTTTGGGGGATTTTCCATTTTAACCACTGATTTCCTGCGGGTATGAACAAAATTCCATGACTTAAATTTTTTCCCTATTGAGAATTGGAAATTCCAGTTTTTTGTATTTTTTTTAAAAATTAAATCAATTTTTTTTTTTAAATAATTTTTAATTGGCGTCTTGGAAACCCCCGATTTTGGGTCATGTGACCTTTTGAGAAAAAAGGAGATACCCCGGTTTTTAAAACTTTGTTATGTAAATGAGAAAGGGGGAACATTTTTTTAGTCTCCTGAAACCGCAGCCCTTTTTTATACACTAACTTTTTAGTGCTTTGGCACCTTTTTAACTTTGTTTTTTTGGGAACATATAAAAAAAAGTTTGCAAGAAATCATTCTTTTTTAAGGGAAATTTGGGGTGAAATTTTGTGTTTCGGGGATACTTTTTTTTTGTTTATATTTTTTCATTGGGACCCCAAATGTGAAAGTTTTCATTTTTCCCTTTTCCCCATGCAACCATCTCTTTTTCAAAAAGGTGACCCTGAAGATTTTCTATTTTTTTTTACATTTCACCTTTAGAAAAAGTCCTTCGCTTTTGTCAATATTTTTTTTTTGTTGGTATTTTCCTGATTTGGTTTTTTCACCTATTTCCCCTGGAAACCTTTCCCTTTTTTCCCAAAAAATTTTTGGGGGGGGGCCCCCCTTTAAAAAAAAATTTTTTTGTTTTGGGGTTTGGGGCTATAAAAATTTTAAAAGGGGTATCGGTGGGGCCGGATTTTATTCCGGCCCCCCGTTTTGGGGATTTTTCCCAAAAAGGGGGCTGATTTGGTTTTTATAAAGGGGGTTTCGGAATTAAAAGGGGTTTTGGGCCCCGGAAAAAAAATTTAATTTGGGCCCCCTTTTTGGGTTTACCCCCGGGTTTGGGTTTTTAAGTTTTTTTGGGGGTTTTAAAGATTTTCCGGCCCCTTTTGAAAATTTTCCCCCCTAAACTCCTTGGGCATAAATACAGGAGGATTAAAATTTTATTCGGTGGAAGGCCGTTCCAAAAATTTTCCCCAAAAAAGGGGTTTTGGGAAACCCCCCCCTTTTTCTGGGGGTTTTAATTGGGGCCTAAAATTGGGGTTGAGGGTTGGGGGGGAATTTTAGGGGGTTTTGGGGGGTTTTGGGGGGGAAAGTTTACCAGGGGGGGGTTATTTTGGGGGGGGTGGGGGGGGGGGGGGGGGGGGGATTTGGGGGGGGAAATTAAAAAAATTTTCCATTTTTTTTGGGGGGGGGGGGGAAAATTTTTTGGTTTTTGGGGGGGGGGGGTTGGGGGGGTTGGGGGGGAAGGGGGGGGGGTTTTGGGGGGGTTTTGGGGGGTTTTTGGGTTTGTAGGTTTTTTGGAGGTAATTTATTAACTTTGGGGGTTTTTTTTGGGGGGAAAAAAGGGGGGGGGTTTGGGGGTTAGAAATTTTTAGGTTATTGTTTGGGTATAACAAATTTGGGGTTTTTTTAGGGGGGGATTTTAAATTGTGGGGGGGGATGGGGGGGAATTTGGGGGGGGGGTTTTAAGGGGGGATTGGGGGAAATTTGGGGGGGAACAATATCGGGGGGGGAAGGGGGGTTATAAAGGGGGGGATTTGTTTAAGGGGGGGGGGGGGGGTTTATTTGTTAGGGGGGGGGGTTAATTTGGGAATTTGGTGGGGGGTAAGGGGGGGGAATTGGGGTTAGTAATTGGGGGGGGGGGTTGGGTTTTCCAAAAAATTTTTTGGGGCATATCATCTTTTTTTCGACCCACTTTTGAATATTTGGTGTGTGGAGATAAGCGAAAGTTACCTTGAGAAAAATGCCATGAACCTTAGAATAAAATGTGTATGTTTTTCCCGGGGGATTGGTTTTTCCCCAGTGGTGGGTATAAATTCCATACTATCCATAAAACCCTCAAGACCCCCGATTAAAACCCCAGGTTCCCCCCCCTGTGTGCTTGTGACTATCCACTATGGGGTTCATTGTGGATTTAAAAGTCTCTGAGTTTTTTAAAATTATTCGAAAAATTTTTTGGGGAGATTTTTCAAAAAAGGGTTTTTTTGGTGCATAAAAAATTAAGAAAAAAGTTTTTATCCCTTTAAATTGCAATAGACATCCTAAAAAAAATTTAAATTTTCCCTTTCCCTTGTAAATTTGTGTTGGTCTAATATTTTTTGTATATGCCCGTCAGAAAAAAAATTTGGCGACTTCCTTCGTCTTCTTTTTGTTAACCTGCAATCGGGGGGCCCAAAGCCAGGGAGCCCTCAAAATTGAAAAACCATCTTTTTTTCCAATGATTTTTCTTGCAGAAATATTACGTCTGGTAAAATTTTTTTAAGTAAAAAAGGGAAACTTTCTCCCGTTTCTGGGGAATTTTGGGGCCCAGCTACATTCCAAGAAACAATGTTTACCCTCAGAGGGCGCAAAGGTCGCCCTGTATAGGGGAATATGGGGGTTTACCACCCCCAAAACCCCGGAAGGGGGGAAACCTCGTAATGAATCAAACCCCAATAAAGGGGGTTATACTTAGACGTCCCACGAAAAAATCGAAATCACCCAAAAAGGGGGACGGGAGAGGACAGTTTGCCGCAGCCCCCCCAGGGGAGCAAACTGAAAAGGGGACAACTTTTTTAACTGTCAAAAGTACAATAAACAGCAATTTGTTTTTGCATTAACACGTTTTTAAATTCATTAAATGCGAAAAAAAGAATCATTTATAAAGGCAACCCCCTGAAACCCGAAATTTTCAAAACCCCTTTATTAGGTTTTGGGACTAGACCCCTCTTTTAAAGCAAAAAATTTTAAATGAAAAATGGGAAAAAAAAAGGAACTTCTTAAACCCCATAAGGGTTCCCGCTTAAAACCCCTAGATTGAAATTTGGGCCTGGCATAATCCTGATAATCTGGGGTTTTTTCTCAAGCAATTTAAAAAATAATACCCCCCTTTTAGGGGGACCGATTTTAACTCCAAACAAAAAAGTCAAGTACACAAAAACCCCCATGTGAAAATGGGGGGTTTTAAAATCAACGGGGAATTATCCCATCGTCAGACCCCTCTTTTTGCAGTGCGGGAGGGCTAAAAAAAATGGTAAGACGGGGGGCCCTACCCAAGCGAAACTCGGCAATGAAAACCCCGTTTTTATGGGGGGTTTATGGGTTTTTTCCAGTGAGTCTCGGGCTTCCCTCAGGAAAACCCTCTGGGAGCTTCTTTCCCCCCGAATCATTTAAATTATCCATGGCCCTTTTCATGCATTCCCGAAAATGGATTTTTATTTCGGGGTAAAATTTGATGCCGGATGGAAAACTTTTGGGGCTTTGGGACACTTGTGGGGGAGAAAACTTGGGAGTATTTAAAAAAAATTTTTTGCCTTTTTTTTTTTCAATTCTTGTTGTTGTGGTACGGGCCCCTTTTGACTTGTTTCTTTTTTAAACCCTCCCAATTTAGGAAGTGGGGGAAAAACAGCTCTAGGCTTGCCCCCCCGTTCTCTGTGAAAAGCCCATCCTATTAAAGCCTCCATTAGCCCAAAGGGTTTTTTCGGCAAATTTTTGCCCCAAAGCGCCTGTTTAGGGGTTTTGTAAGGTAGGTTTCCGGGTTTTCCTGGGTAAGCGCCCTTTTGGGAAAAACCGACGAATTGAGGTTGTTCTTCCGTTTGCGGGTTTTCCAGGTCTTTCCCGCTTTTCTTTAAGTGGGATTATGCAACTTGGTGGGAGTTGGGAAAAACCGTCAAATCTCACAAACTTTTTCCATTGAGGGCGTGCATGTTTCAAGTTTTTCTATTTTCTGCAAAAATTTAAATTTTTTATCTGTGATAGGGGCCCGCATAATGGTGGCTTGGGAAACTCGGGTTAAAGGGGCCGGGGGAAGCAGTCGGATACCTTTCTTGGGCAAACCAAAAAGACGGGCCGGGGGAAAAGCGTTTTAGGGATCCTCTATGGGCCCCTGCGCCCGGAGCGTTTTTCGGCACTTCCCTTGGGGGGGGCACTGGGGGGCCCCGGGGGGATGATTTATGACTTGGGTTTTTTGGGGGAAATAGGGTGAACTGTCGGGGGGTTTTCTTACTTTTATTAGTAGAGAGGGTCGTTGTTGTTTACCCTTTGGGTTAGGGCGTCGTAAAGAAAAACAGTGATTTCTGAATGGGTGTTTTCCTTTCTTTTTTTAAACTCCCAGTTAAAACCCAAATTGAAAGGGCAAAAATCCAAAAGGGTACGGGTTTTAAACAAGGAAGTGTTTTAAATGTTCAGTAAAAGTTGCCCAGGGGACTTTAAATCTGAGCTATTACCTTTTAGGGTTTTTTAGTATTTGGTTTTTCAGTTTACACTTGGGGGCCCCACCGTTTTATTTTACATAATACTTATAATCAAATTAATTTGTCAAAAAAAATATGTTTGTAAAAGGGGAAAGGGAAGCAAAGTCTAAAAGGGGTATATACAAGGAGGGACGAGGAGTGTCGGTCAGTTGCTTTATAACAGGAAGTGGTTGTGGTTATTCAAAGTTTAGGTGGGTAGTATCCTGGACAGTGGGTTCCCGGAAATTAGGGTGAGGGCCCATTCCACCCCACCGTAAACAAAGGGGCGCTCGTCTGTTGGGGGGTGTCCCGTTATGTGATTTTTCCCCGAGAGTATAGAGATGTGGGATATATATGTGTTTCCTTTCCCGGGGGATGTTTAGTAAATTTTAAAAGGGGTTTTTTCCCCTTGAAAAGGGTTCATAGATGCAACCCTGTCACTTTCCCGGTCAGACTGTCGTAATTGCATTTTTTGGGGCCTTTTGCATTCATCTGTGTATTCAACTCTGTGTTTTCCCGTCTCTAATTATTTTTGATTACTTTTAAAAACTCCCCTGAAACTTTACTAGCAGGAGGTTTATTTCTGAATAAACAGCATAATTACAAGCCCTTTTTTCTGGGCAGATCAATAAAAAAAAACTTTTTAAATGCCAGCACAGAGGGGTATTTACCCGTGTGATGATGTCACTCACTTTTTTATCACATAGAACAAACAGCTGGGGGGGAAGAGTAAAAAAGGGGAGGTCACTGAGGAAAACAAAAAGAGCAAAGGGGGGTGGGTTTAAAATCACTTTAGCGCCTTAACAAAAAAAGATGAAAAAAGCAAAATATTTTGGGAAAATTTTTCCCTTTTTATTTTGTGGGTTCCCCACATTTTGAAAGCTATTCTTTGGGGCGAGGGCAACCCCTTTAAAATAGTCAAAAAGGAAAGGGGAATATCGCCCCCTTTTGTGAGGCACGGGGAATTTTTCGCAACTGAATTTAAACCCCATGCAAACCCCTTTTAG
This sequence comes from Phyllomedusa bahiana, assembly GCA_025379985.1. Taxonomy (NCBI): domain Eukaryota; kingdom Metazoa; phylum Chordata; class Amphibia; order Anura; family Hylidae; genus Phyllomedusa; species Phyllomedusa bahiana. Next base: position 200,789 of record JAODAL010001047.1, on the reverse strand, counting down.
TCGCTAAGGGATATGTGTCATTTACTTTCTCCCTAAATGATTTCCAACACATAAGGGGGGTGACTGTAAAAGGGGGGTGAATGGTGGGAAAAAAGAGTAGGGGGAAAATGTCAGGGGCAGCTTCCCGGGGAAATTTTTAGAGTAAAAGGTATGGGAAGGAAAAAAATTTCAAAAAAAACAATTTGGGAAACTTTAGTGAGGGCTGTTTTGAGGCCCGCTATTTAAGCCAGAAACCTAAAAACCCTTTTGTGCGCTATAAAGGATTTCAAAATATATTGTTTAAAAAAAATTTTTAATTTTTGTTTTCTTTGAACCCGTTAGTTTAAAAAAATCCAGCGCTCTAAGGGATAAAATCCCGAGGGTGGAGTTTTGATGGAAAAGCTTGTTGCCCCCCTTTTAGAGCGTTCCAGTGAAAGTTCCCCCAAATTTCCCCCCAAACCCAGACCCTGCCCCCAGGGCATTTCCCCCTCTCGGACCTAACAGTGTCTGGAACCAGGGGGGAGTCCCCGTGCGTTGGGTTTCTTGTGTTGTGAAAAAGCTAGTTGAAGTTCCAGTGTTTTTCGGGAAAAAGTCCTGAAGTGGAGATTTAAAGGGTGACGCTTTGGCACCTTGGGGTTTCCTATTCATAAAAGTCAACAGTATTCACACCAGACCCCGCTGCAAGGGACTCCAATTCTCTGGCCTAGCAGTGTCTGAAGCCAGGGTACAGGCTGTTAAAGCCAGCCAGTTTAAATGGTTTACGCATATATGTCAAAGGATTTATGCCCAATAGGAAAACAAACCCAAAATCAGGAAACTCTTTTTTTTGTATCTTTTAGCACCCGGGAGGCGGGGGGGAGTCTCCCACTTTTTCAGGGGGGCAGCTAAGGGGCTGGTTTTTGCCCCGCCCCATCCCGGGTGTGTGCGTAGCTTTTTTGATTTGTTCAGAAAGGGGGTGTTTGAGGGGAAACTCACTCTCCACTTTCTAAATGCCCCGCAGCAGTTTTAAAACCCCCCCCAGTTTTCCCCCGTTCAAAAAGAAAAAGGAAAAGTCCCACAAATTATATACAAATTTTGGGGCCCCGGGGGCCCGTGTCCCACCTCCGTAGGGATCCCGGAAAGGCGTGTTTTTTTAAACTCAGGCCCGGCACTGTCATCACCCCCGCCGATTCTGTAAAAGGGGAGGCCCGGGGGGGGCAGATGCTAAGGACTGTCACCAAAAGCCTTTTACCTCCATGCGGTCCCCTTTCGATGCAAAGGTTTTAAGGGGGTTAAAACCCCCTTGGGCCCAAAATTTTCACCCGCCGGGCTCCCGGGGCATGTCGCCAAATTAGTGGGGGTTATTTCCCCTTCTCCCCCTTTTCCAAATTCCCATTTTTTCCCCCGGGGAAAACTTTTAATTTTTTAATCCCCCCTCCTCCCCCCACCTTTTCTCATTCCCCACCCAATAAAACCCCCTGGATTTCCCCCCCCGTTCCCCCCACTTCCCCAACCCTTCTTCCCCCCTTTTCTTTCTCCTTCATGCTCAAACCCCCCCCCCCTTTCTCCCCATTTCCTAACCCCCTTTTATCCCCTTTTACCCCACCTTTAACCCGAAACAAACCCCCCCAAAAAAACCCCCTAAAACTCCCCCCAATCCCTAAAATTTGATTTTTTTTTTAAAAAATTTTTAAATTCTACCCTAAAAAACCCTCTTTAAACCCCCCCCCCCACCCCCCCCATTACCCCCTTTTTCCCCCTTCCCCCCAATTTCCCCCCCAAACCCCCAAAATTTCCCCCCTCCACCCCCCCTTTAAAAAAAACCCAAAAATTCCCAAAAAATTCCCCACAATAAATTTCCCAAAAACCCCCCCTTTTTCAATTAAAACCTTATAAACCCTCCCTTAAAAAAACTTTTAACCCTAAAAACAAAATTTAACAACCCCCCCCCCCCCTTTTTTTTTCCCCCAAACCCCCCCCCCCCCTAACCAAAAAATTTTTTCCCAACCCAAATTACCCCCCAAAAAATTTTTAAAAAAAACCAAATTTTTAAAACAAAAATAAACCCTTTTTATTTTAAAATTATTTTGGGTTTCCAAACTAAACTAAACAAAAAAAGGACCTCCCCAAAAAAAACCCTTACCCCAAAACAAAAAAAACCCGTTAATTTGTTAAATAAAACCCAAACCCCCTTTTCCCCCCTTTCCCAAAAAAATAAAATTTCCTTTAATCCAAATACCCCTTTAAAAAATAAAAAAAAACCAAAACCCCAAAACCCCCCACCCCCCCCCCCCTTAAACCACCCTTCCCCATAAAATTTTTTATTTGCGCCCAAACTCCCCACCCAAAAAGATTTAATCTTGAAAAAAAAATTTTTCCCCAAATAACCCCCCAAAATCCCAAACCCCCACCCAAATTTTTATTTATTTCCCCCCAAAAAAGGCCCCCCCCAAAAACCCCAAATTAAAAACCCCAAAAAAGCTCTTTTAAACAAACAAAAACTGTTAATCACCTGATTTCAAACCCCACACACCCCCCCTCAACCAACCACCCCCCCAAAACCCCCCCCCCAGGCCTAACAGGCACGTTAAACCCCCCACCTTCCCCTAAACCCCCACTTTCCACACCCCTTTCCCCTAAAACTTTCCCCACACCCCCCTCCCGGGCCTTTAAAAACCCCCCTCACTACACCCCCCATTTCACACACGGCTTTAGCTCCCGGGGGGGGGGGGGGGGGGGGGGGGGGGGGGGGGGGGGGGGTTTTTTCCACACAACACGGCTCGGGACAGGCACGTTTCACACCGGCTTTAGCTACACGCCCAAAACACACACCCACGGGTCCGCTACGGGCACGTTTTTCAGACCACGGCTCAGCTACGGGCCGTTACGGGCGCACCCGGGTTTATCTAAGGGGGGGCCGTTTCACAGCACGGGGTCGTACGGGGACGTTACACACGCAAAGGCTCACAAAAGGGCACGTTACACACGCACGGCTCAGCTACGGGGGACGTTTACACCCCGCCAAACTACTGGGACGTTACACACGCCGGGGTTTCCCCCACGGGGACGTTTTAAAAACGCACGGGCCCCCGCCACCGGGACGGTTAAAACACGCACCCGGGCCCCCCCGGGCACGTTTCCCACGCAAGGCTCAGCCACGGGCACGTTACACCCCACCTCACCCCGGGAAAAGTTTTTCACACACGGCCAGCCCCGGGGCACGTTACACCCCAAAACGGGTCAGCCCCGGGCACGTTTTCACACACACCGGGTCAGGGCCCCGGGCCGTTACACACACACGGGCCAAACTACCCGCCACGTTAACACCCCACGGCTCGCTACAGCCGTTAAAACACACACGGCCCCAGCTACAGGCACGTTAAAACACACACGGGCCCCAGCTTTAAAAGGGACCTTACCACACCCCGGCTCGCTACAGGCACGTTTCACACCCCACGGGTCAGCTACAGGGACGTTTTCACACACAAAAGGTCAGCTACAGGCCCCTTCACAAAACACGGCTCCCGCTACAGGGGACGTTAAACCCCAACGCTCAAACTACACGCACGTTACACACCCACGGGTCGCTAAAAGCACGTTACACACACCCCACGGGTCAGTACAAGCACGTTTTCCACCACCCGGGCCCGCTACACCCCGTTTTCACACCACCCCGGCTCAGCTACACACGTTACACACCAGGGGTCAGTACCCGGCACGTTACCACAACGGCTCAGCTACAGGCACGTTACACACACACGGTCAGTACAGGGACGTTACCCCACAATACGGCTCAGCTACAGGCACATTACACACACACGGCTCAGCCTTTCAGGCAAATTACACACACACGGGACAGTAAAAGGACGTTACACACACACGGCTCAGCTACCGCACGTTTTCACACACACGGCTCGCAAAACGGGACTTCCCCACACACACGGCTCACCACGCACTTTCACACAAACGGGTCAAACTACACCACCCTTACACACCCAAAGGGTCAGGGTACACACACACGGCTCAGCTTTCCCGGGAGTTACACACACAGGCCCCCTCAGGCACGGGTTTCAACACACGGCTCAGTACAGGCACGTTACACACACACGGCCAGCTACAGGCACGTTTCACCCCCACACGGGTCAGCTACAGGCACATTTCACACACAGGCTCAACCACCCGGCACGTTTTCCCCACACACGAACCCCAGTTTAAAGGGACAATAAAACACACGGGTCAGGTACAGGCAAAATTTCACACACACGGCTCAGCTTTTCAGCACGTTCACAACACACGGGTAGTAAGGCACGGTTTCACCCCACAAAGGGGGTCAGCTACAGGCAATTTACACACACGGCCACTACAGGCCAAAGTTACACCCCCACCCCGACTTTAGCTACAGGCAAAAATAAAACACACGGCTCAGGTACAGGCAAAAATTAAAACACCCCCACGGCTCAGGTACAGGCAAATTACACCACGAACCAGCTTTAAAGACATGTTACACACACACGGGGTCAGCTACAGGGCACGTTCACACAGGTTTAAACTATCAGGCACATTACACAACGGCTCAGTACACACACGTTAAAAACCCCGGTCACCTACACGCACGGGAAAAAAAACGGCTCAGGGTCACCCCACGTTAAAACACCGGTCAGTTTCAGGCACTTCACACACACGGGTCGCAAAAGGAAAGTTACAACACCCCGGGTTTAGATTAAAAGGCACATTACACCCCAAACGGGTCAGATACAGGCACGTTACACACGGGTCACTACAGTAACGTCAACAACAACCCCCCCAGCTACACGCACATTACACACACACACGGCTTTAGCACAGGGGATTTAAAACACAAGAAACAAGGGGGTGTATAAGTCCACCCACCCCCTAGATGGCGCCAGAACAATTTAGATGAAGTGGTTTTTTTTTTGCCCGGTTACAGAGGGGGAAAAAATTTTTTAGGGGGCCCCAGGGGCAGGGAAAGGAAAAGGGGGAAATTTTTGGGGCCAAGAGGACATGAAAAGAAGAGAAATGAGGAGGGAGAGGTGTTTCCCTCTCTGGGAAGAGGGTTGGGGGAGCTTTAAACCCCTCAGACTAGAAAAGGGGTTTTCCAGTGCCCCTTTCAAAGGGGTCCTAAAAGAAGAGCTGCTGGTTGGGGGGCCCTTTTTAGAACACGCATTGTGGGAGAGGGGGTCTCCCCACAAAGGGAGGCCCTTTCCCCGAAGAGGGACCACGAAGAGATTGAAAACCTTAATCACAAACCTTTGAATAATACCTCTTGAGAAAAGGGTTTTTTTTTCACTCTTTATCAGTAAAGTTAAAAAAGGAAAAAGTATCCTGCCGGGTTAAATCGCTGTTCTTTACCACACACCCGGCCCGTTACAGGCAAATTTTCACAAAACCGGCTCAGCTACACCACTTTACCCCACACACGGGTTTAGCTACAGGCACATTTCACACACATGGGTCAGCTACAGACACATTACAACCAGGCCAAATACAGGCACATTTTCACACACACGGGGTCAGCTACAGACAAAATTACACACACACGGCTCAGCTACCAAATTACCCACACGGCCTCAGCTACAGGCACGTTACACACACACGGGGTAGGTACAGGGTTTCGTCACACCCCGGCTCAGCTACAGGGACGTTACACACACCCCGGCTCAGCTTTCACGCACTTAAAAAAAAACACGGGGTCAGCTACACGCACGTTACACACACACGGCTCAGCTAAAGGGACGGGAAAAACACACGGACAGCTACAGGCCAAAGGTACACACACAGGGTTTAGCTACCCGAAAAATTACACACACCAAAGGCTCAAACTACAGGCAAAATTAAAACACACAATGGCTCAACTACAAAACAATTTTCACACACCCCGGCTAGCTACATAACGTCAACCCCACACACGGAAACGCTAACGCAGTCACCCCACACCGGCTCAAACTTTTTGGCACTTACAACACATGGCTCAGCTACAGACACATTTCACCACCGGGTCAGCTACAGGCACATTACACACCCCACGGCTCACTAAAAACACATTTCACACACACGGCTCAGCTACAGTTTTCTCACACACGGCCTTTAGCTACAGGCCCCGTTACCCCACACGGCTCCCGGTACAGTTACGTCACACACGGCTCAGCTACAGGCACGTTACCCCAACACCGGGTCAGCTACACGACGTTACACACACACGGCTCAGCTTTCACCACGTTACACACACCCGGTCAGTAAAAGGCCGGTAACACACACGGGTCGTTTCAGGAACTTAAAAACACACCGGTTTAGCTACACCCACATTACACCAACACGGCTCAAACTACAGGCACATTTCACACACAAGGCTCAGCTACAGGCACAAATTTCCCCACACACGGGTCAGCTACAGGCACGTCCCCACAAAACACGGTTTGCTACACGCCGTCCCACACACCCGGTCACTACAGGGACGTTTCACACACAGGGCTCCGCTACAGGCAGTTACACACACAGGGGTCACTACAGGCACGTTACACACAAAAGGGCTCAGCTAAGGCACGTTACACCCCACAGGGCTACTACAGGGACGTTACACACACAGGGTCAGCTACATTCACGTTACACACACAGGGGTCCCGCTACAGGGGACGTTACCACACACGGCTCAGTAAAAGGCCTTCCCCAAAAACACGGCTAGCCCAAAAACACACCAATTTTTCCCCAAACAGGGGTTTAGCAAAAGGCACGTTAAAACACACAGGGGTCGGGTACAGGGGGACGTTAAACACACCGGGGTCAGCTACAGGCACCCTTTTCACACACACGGGGTCAGCTACAGGGACGTTACACCACACGGCTCAGCTACACACACATTACACACACACGGCTCCCTTTCAGGCCGTTCCCACACACGGCCCAGCCCACAGGGACGTTACACAACCAAACTTCCCGCTACAGGGGACATTACAACATCCAGGCTCAGCTACAGGCACATTACACACACACGGTTTATACAGGGACGTTACCAAAAACACACAGCCAGCTAAAAAGGACATTACCCACACGGCTTTAGCTTTCCACCCCATTACACACACACAGCTCAGGGTACAGGCACTTTTTACATACGGTTCAGCTACAGGGACATTACACAAAAACACGGCTTCCCGCTACGGCACTTTAAACACACCCGGGTAAACTACAGACACTTACACAACCAGGACTAAGACAAGTGTATTCTGCTTTTACTGAAAAATAAGGTACAGAAATGCCCCCTAAACAGAAAATTGGGTCAATCCATAACATCTTCTCTTCCTTTTCGCCTTGAACAAAAAATGCCATAGGGAGCCCCTCCCCTTTCCCGTAGTCCCCCGCTCTGGGGTCCAAACCATACACAATTTTCACTCACCCCAACTACAGACTGAGCAGCAAAACTGCTCTAGAGACTGCATGATCCCCCCTTTATGGGGACACATCACGGTCCCGGGGAGCCCCAGCCCGTCACATGACTTCCTCCCTCCCTGTGACCCTCATCCCCAGGTCCCGGCAGCACATAGCCCGTCAAATGGGCTCCTCCCTCCTTTTTTTGTGAATCTTTACAGGTTGGCAGCACACAGCAAATCACATGACTTTCCCCCTTTCCCTGGACAACCTACAGGGCCTGGCAGCACCCTAGCGCAATTAAAATTACTCCTCCCAGGGCCTGGGGAGACACGACACAGCTTTTGCGGGGGAGGGGACGTGTGTTTTTTTGTCATTGGGTTTTTATTATTTTCAAAGGCTCCATACTTGCCCTCACGGGCCAGGGTTTGTTACAGACTGGGCAGACATGGAAGTGATTTTTTGGTCTTTTTGGGCCCGGTCACTGTTTAAAATCTGGGGTTTGGGGCTATGGCTTATCCCGGCCTTATTTCTCCTCTTTTCCCCGGGTCCCCAGCAGGACCCCTCCCGCAGCCCCCGGGGGGATCGGGCAAATAATGAGCCCCAATATTAAACCCTTTAAAACTGGGCCCATTTTTTAATTTTTTTTTTCCCGGAACGTTATTTTTCCCTCCCCCTCCTTCCCGGAAACCCTAAATTTTTTTTTTTTCCCCTAAATAGATAGGGTTTTTTTTTTTGTAGGGACACGGGTTTCAAATTTCTAAAGGTGTTACTATAATTTGAATATATGGAAAAACCCCCGCAAACAAGTTAAAGGTGGGTAAAAAAGTTTAAATTTTTTTTACTTGGTTAAAAGTTTTTCCGGGGGGTTTTTTTTTAAGGTGGGTTTAATTCGGTATAAATTTACCGGTTTTTCTTTTTTTCTATAGGTTGAAAAGCATTTTCCCAAAACCAAATATGTATGGGTTTCCATTTTTGTTTTGGTACCCTAAAAAAAATTCCCAAAAATTTTCTATTTTTGAAATTTGTGTGGCGGCACCATCAATAACTTTTTTGAACTATAATATATTGGGAAACTGCAAAAAAGTTCTTAGTTAGGTAAAAAGAAAGTACTTGCATCACGTTTACGGGAGTTTTGTTTTTATGACGTTCAACTTTCGGTATAATTGATGTTTTTCTACAGGTTTGGGACGGGAAACGGGGAATACCCAAAAATTTTGGGTTTTTCGTTAAAGTTTTTTGTGCCATAAAAAAAAAACCCCATTTTTTTTTTTTCTTTAAATTTTTGCCTTTTTGTCGCCATTTTTCCCCGGACCAATAAATTTTTTGTACTAAACCCGGGGGGTAGTGAGGGGCCCTTTTTTTTTTGGGGTGAAGTGCACTTTGTAAATTTCTACCATTTTGGAATTCCCTGCGGGCTTTTTTGATTAATTTTATTCAATTTTTTGGGGAAAAAAAAAAAAAAAAACCCCCCTTTTTGGCATTTGGATTTTTTTCTTCTACGGGGGTTTTTGTACGGATAGTGTGGTTGGGGGTTTTTTAGATCGGACTTTTTTGGACCTGGCATACTGAATATGGGGAACTTTTTTTTATTCTATTTTTTATTTTTTTAAACCAAAGGGGGGGGAATTTTGAACTTTTAATTTTTTTTTTAGGGGCCAATTAAAACCCCTGACAACCAGTTACCCAAATGTAAAATTTAAATGGGTAACTGGTTGTCAAATGCCCGACTTTATGAATATATTGTACACTTACTTTTGTAAACATAACTGATTTAAACTCTTTGGGATTTTTTTTCTTAATTGGGAGCCCTTATTTAAAAACTTTTTTTTGCTCTTTTTATTGTAAAATGGGAAAAGGGGGGGGGAAATTTTTTATTTAATTTTTTTTTGCAAAATTTAAAAAAATTTTAAATTTTTTTTATCTTTTTTTAAATTTAACTTTGGTCCCCCAGGGTAAAATTTACACAAGGAGTTTTGATTTATTTTTACAGTTCCAAAATTGTAATACCATGCATTAGGGTGTACAAAGATGATGGTTTTACTGCTTCCTGCCTGGGGCCGGAAGTAGTAATATTGAAAACATGGTGGCAATGAAAGCCTCCACGAAGCTTTCAGCTGCCATGTTAAGTGATTGAGAGCCTGCGATTTCTCCATGTTTGCCGTGGCGTCTAAGGGTTTAAACAGTGTGGGAGGGCGCCAGCATGTAACCGCCGAGTGTTCGCTGCAATTATTGGTAACACCACTATGGCCAGTGATGGTGGAGCGTTCATGTGAAGAAACAATGCTCTGTGACCTCAAATATGGAGAAGCTTCCTATATGAGCTATTTCTGTGGTTTTTAAATTCTTCCATTTATGTCTCTACAATATAGGATCATCTCTATTGATATTGTCTGTATAGTATCATTTTCCTGATTGACTCGTCAAGGATGAATAGAGACAAAGACAAGATGGCAGAGAGTATATTAAATCTCACCATAGAGATAATCTTCCAGCTGACTGGAGAGGTAAGAGATTCTGATGATGTCACATTACATTATTCTTATCTATGGTAATAACAGATGATATGACTGGAGAGGGGAGGGGGATCTGATGTCACATTACATCTTTCTTATCTATGGTAATAACAGATGATATAACTGGAGAGGTAAGAGATTCTGATGATGTCACATTACATCATTCTTATCTATGGTAATAACAGATGATATGACTGGAGAGGGGAGGAGGCTCTGATGTCACATTACATCATTCTTATCTATGGTAATAACAGATGATATGACTGGAGAGGGGAGGGGGCTCTGATGATGTCACATTACATCATTCTTATCTATGGTAATAACAGATGATATGACTGGAGAGGGGGCTCTGATGATGTCACATTACATCATTCTTATCTATGGTAATAACAGATGATATGAGAGGGGAGGGGGCTCTGGAAATGTTTGAAGTGTTATTTATTGTTGAATCCAATATAACTACTTGTCTTCCAGCACCACAATGGGGAAAACTATAAAGTTTTATTCATAAAACATTAAAAACGTATGGCTCCCGTCCTCTTACTTCAGGCAACACTGCCCTTACTCGTACAGTGACCGTAAAGCCCAACTACGCGCTATAAAAACCCAGCCATGACCATTAAAGGGGTTGTCTCACTACATTGATGCATCTCAACTCAGTGCTGTTTTCTCAGTTTCATTTTGAATTCAGGGGCGTTTTTACTGGCTTCTACTAGGCTGCTAAAAACCCGGGGTCTGTAGCATGCAACCAGTGCGGGCAGCCTACAGGAGAGTAAAAACAGGTCGTAGCTAAAACCCTGGGGAAAAGCTGATGCAGCTCATACAAGAGGGGATATTAGGAAATGGGTAGGACACTGTTAAGGGCATATATTGCAAAGTGACTTGTTTTTGCAAGATCTTTAACATAAAAAGCAGCAATCCTTGTAGTGAGACAACCCCTTTAACCTTGAGGAAAGAGGAAGTATCACTAGTAGCCGAGGTCTTGTAGTGTAAAGTACAAAATACAAAAAAACCATCTAAAGACATTTCTCATGTTAGACCATGTTAGTGACTGATTATCCTAGCACAGCACAAAATGTTTCCCATAGTGTTGATCTTCCACTGTATTATCATAACGATGTAGATCGTACCCCTATAAAGCGATTACATTGATCTCCCCCCCTAAAATTGTCCCCATTGGGGGCCAAAAAAGTCCCAATCAATGTTTTATTGCGGTAATGGGGAAACATCCTTGCATTGTAGCTGCAGAGTTGTTTGCTGCCCCAGGAACAGTTAGTTCATGAATGCCATTGTCTCTAGATTATCACAGACAATGTATACAATCTGGGAAAACCCTCAACGCCTCTTTACACTCATGACAATCGGATACATGTAAGGTTGTCCCTTGTAGCTGCTTGTCCATCCACTTATCGTGGTTTGCGAAAGTATTTGGCCCCCTTGACCTTTTTCCAAACCTTTTTCCCCCGTTTAGGCTTTTTAAACAAAAGATATAAAATTTTTTTTTTTTTGTGAAGAATCAACAACAATTGGGACACAATTGGGGAATAGAACGAAGTGTTTTGGATGTTTTAATTTTTTTTAAAAAAAAAATAAAAAAACTGGGGGGACTTCCGGGAATGGCGCGTTTATGAGCAGACGCCTGAGGTGAAGAGTTTCCGACCCCCGTTCCCCCCGATAAACCCCTTTCCCCCCGCACAGTAAAAAATTTAAATCGGCATTTTTAAGTGCCAGGGGATAGCGGGACTCGCTTCGGTGCCCCAAAGGGGAAGGGTTTTTTGGGAAAGCCGGGGGGGGAGCTGGGGGGGGCTTTAAACCCCCGGGCCCGGTTTCTTTCACAGTGACTGCTTGTAGCCATAAACACTGTTAAAAAGAAAGGGGGGGGGAGCGGGCCCAGGTGCCCCTGAACGGCCCTGCAGAAAACTGACCTGATTTACTCAAAAGTACTCCCAGTCCGGGGGGCTGAAAACCCCGGGATACCCTTTCTTATCGGGTCTATTAAAAAAACAGACAAGAACCCAAAATTTGGCAGGAATTACTTACCGAAACTTCAGAAAGGGTTAAACCCCCTTAGTTTGGGGCCCACATTGTAAAAATAACCCGTTGGCAGAAAAGGGCCTTTTGCTTATAAAAAAGGACGGGTTTTTTAGGGTTTTAAAGCTCATCACAATAAAAACCATCCTTGCACCCTCTATGCATAAACAAGGATTTAAAAACCTTTCTTTAAATCTTGGACTTTTCACACCGCGGGGAGTTTGCCAGATAAAAGTTTCCTTCCTCAGAGACAGCACGCATGGCCCCAAAGGGATGGCGGGGACCCCTGCGGGGCCAAAAAGGGAGGGGAAGGGTTATACAGCAGGGGGGCCCTGGACAACAGGGGGGGGGAAAAGGGAAATATTGTGAAGGGGGAAAAACCCCCGGGTCTGGCGGGGGCTGCGACGAAAATAGCGCTAAGGGGGTTGTTAATTCCCCAAGGGTTTTACAGCAAAACTGGAAGAACAGGGGACTAGCCCCGTGACAGCTTATTTACAGCAACGCTCTCTGCCTCCCGGGCAAAAAGGGGGGTTCCTCCCAGGAGCACACTCCCGGGGGAATTTGAGCAGGGGTCATTTGGGGGAAAAGAGGGAGTTTAAACTGGGGATCCAAAAAAAAAAAAAAAAAAAAAAAAAAAAAAAAAAACGAAAAAAAAAATTTAAAAAAAAAAATTAAAAAAAAAAAAAAAAAAAGGAAAAATGAAAAAAAAAAAACCCCTCCCCTTTTTTGGGGAGACCAAAGTGGGAGGACTTAAAAAACGCCCCCAAGGGGGAATTTTTTGCAAAAATAATGGGGGGGTTAAAAGAAACTGTGAAACCCTCGAGTATCTAATCTCTGTGTAGTGACCTTACAAGGGCTACTGGGCATAGAAAAAGCAGTTTAAAGGCCGAGGAGGGGGGAAAGAAGGGGGGCCCCCAAGAGGTGAAAGAAAAAGGGTTTAAACCGGTCCTAAAGGGGGGCCCCGGAGACCTTTTGATTTTTTTGATACCTGGACTTTCCCGGGAAAAAAAACACTTTGATGCAGGCATATAGAAAAAGGGCCCCGGCCCGGTGCAACTGCAGGAAAAGAAGTTTTGGATATTTGCAGACTACTCATTGAAGTATCAAAAAAGGGGAAAGACCCTTTTTCAGAAATCTCCCTCACCCGGGGTTAAAAAAACGTGGGGAAATTTTTTGTAAAATTACCCGGCAGTTCTAAAAATCCTGCAGGGGAAAAAGGTAAAAATTTTCTGCAATACCCTGAAGAAGCGGGAAAAAAAATGGGGTTAGCGGATATGTTCAACCCCAGAAAATCCCCCGGGGAGGAAAGACCCCAATTATTGTAAAAAAAGGCCGGCCCAATGAAGACCGGAAACATGGTGGGGGTCTAAAAACTCAGAAAATACATTTAACAAAACCCCCCGGGTTTTCCCCCAAACACCAAGAAAGAGATCCCCAAGGGAACTTCTATAAGGGGGAGGGATGCATCGGGGGAACGATTTTGGTTTCGGGTTTTCTTTTCTATTTTTGCTAGGGGAAATTTTAAACCCCTGCTGGGATTGGGGTTGTACACCCATAGATCGTTAAATAAGGTTTTTTCTGGGGTTAACTGGGGAAGGTCCCAAAAGGAAGAATTTGCAAAGGGGGAGGGGATTTGGGGGAGGAGAGTGGGGTTAGTACAAAACAAGGATGGATTGGGGAAAGGGGGTGTAATAGCTTTTTTTCCCAATCATGAAAAAGGAAAAGCCCGCGACAGGAGAGGAAAAGAAGGATAGCAAAAGGTAATTTTAAAAATTAAATTATTTTTTTATGCTTTGATGTTTTTAAAAATAAAATTGTCATGCAGACCCCCATTTTTTTTTTTAAATTTTACCCATTTTTTGATTACCTGGGTTTAAAAAATTTCGTCTTGATAAAAGAAATTTTGCGGGAAAGGGTTAAAGGGTTACGCTCTCCCCAAAAAGAGAAAAGTTGGTGTTGGGGACACTTAAAAAGGCAAAAATTAGACTTGCTTTACTTGGAGACACACCTGGGGAGGGCGGATTTTTTAAAAGGGTCCAGAAGTTGTGGGTAGGGGGGAGGTGGGGGGGATCCCCCGCGGTAAATGGGAAAATTCGGAAAGGTTGATTCCCTTCTAGGAGCTCTGCGTGAAGCTGCTTTTCCCAGCATGGGGGAGGGGGAAGGGAGATGGATAAATGTATTCCGGGGAAACCCCGGGGCAGGAAATAATTAGTTTAAATTTATTATGCCCCAAAACAAAAGAGATAAGGGCCCAAACGGACCCCTGGGAGAAAATGGAAACTTAAAGATGATAACCAAAATATTCCCCGGGGGGGGAGATTTTAAATAGTGTTTCTAAAAATTTTGGAGGTTAGGAAGAGGAAAGACCCACTTCCCGAAAGGGGGGATACATGCAAATTTTTTGGGTTAAAAAAGCAAAGCTCTGACCCCCAAATTTAAAGTAGATATTTGGAGATTGCCCTTTCCAGCAAGAGGCAGTACCACACTACTTTTCATGCGGACAACCCCGGGAAAAGGTTTAATTATTTCTGACATCTCAGAGCCTTACAAAGCGGTAGGGGGGAAAAGGGGTTTGGGGGACTTAGTAATATCTGCCCACGCCCCTTTTAGCATCAATATTGGGGAAAAAATTGAGAGGGCCCAGACTTTATTATGGAGTTTTCCCCCTTTCCCTTAGCCGGGGGACAAAGGGGTTTCAAAAAAATTTCCTTCGGAGTTGGTGGGGAGAATTTGAGCGGGACAATAAAGGGACCAAGTGGGGGAAAAATTTTTTATACTGGGTTCGGCCAAAGGCAGTGCTGGAGGTGGCTTCTTGTTTTAAACAGGGCATCAAAGAAAAAAAAAAATTAGAAAGTTTATTAAAAGAAAAAAACATTAATTTTGAGAAACACTTTTAAAATTTCAATTTTAAAAGATCCGTCCCTTAGAGAAAAAAGGGAAAAAAGGGCCCCAAGTTAGGCAGCAATTTAAATTTCCAAGAAAGGGGGCAGATTAGAGGTTTGTTTTAGTGATAAATTTTTTAAAATGCCCTGAAAAAAAACAGGGTAATAAGGCCGGGAAATTACTGGGCCACTTGGTGGGGGGAGGGGGCCCCAAAAAATAACATCTGAGTTGGTTGACGGAGAGGGCCAAAAACATCTCCCAAACCCCCTAAGAAAATTAAACCCTTATCTTGAAAAACAGTTTTACTCCAACCCTGTTTTCCCCACCCCTTTCAACGAGATTGAGGGGGCCAGGAATTTTTAAAAGACCAAAAATTACCAAATTTTTTCCGTGAAGAAAAGGGACTTTTTAAATGGAGGATTACAGAAGGGGGGAAAAATCTGGGATTTAAATAAAGAGTCTTCCATTAGGAAAGGCACCGGGTTTCCGTTGGCTTCTCTAGCGACTTTTTTAAAAGCTTTTGGAGAGGAAATCACACCCAGGTTTGGGGGTTTTTTGGAAAAAGTCTTGTTCGAAGAAAATGTTTCCCGTCGGGGACATACATATTTTAAAAGTGTTACAAAAACCCAAGGGAGGATACCCACAGTGCAGTTCCCTTAGGCCAATTTCTTGTTTAAAAACCTGGAAGTGAAAATTATGTCAAAAATTAGGGGGAAATTTAGACTTTCTTTGTTCCCCCCAAAGTTATTGGGGATCATCAAAGGGGGTTTTCCAAAAGGGGGGGTGATGGGGAAATTTAAAAAAAAATAAAAATGGTTTAAGGGGAAACTCCCCAAAAATTCGCGGCGGAAAAAAAATAAAAGGGGACAAGCTTAAGAAAACCAGGCATTGTTAGTTTAGAGGGAAAAAGGCATTGGGACATATCTTTTGGGGGTGGTTTAAATCTTTTTCAGGGAAACCAAATGGGGTTTTCTGGTTTGTTTTGAACTTATTTAGGGTTTTGGGCCCGTAACCTCGGGCCCCAAAGGATTAGTACACCGGGATTTATTTCTGCGCTTTCCATCCCCAAAAAGGGCCCAAAAGGGACGGGGTCCCCACCCTTTTCCACTTCTCTTAAAATGTGGCTTTAAAAACCCTTTGGCCCTGTACCTTAGGGAGAAAGATTTTTTTATAAGGGAATCAAAATTGGGGGGTAAAAAGGCAAAATTTGGTCTGCTTTGCAGAAAAACATGTCCTATTTATGGGGGGAACACAATTAATCAAGGGGCAGGTTAATGGAGGTTCGGGAAAACCCTTTGGGGGTCTTTCTTTGGATAAAAAGGTCAAAAAAAAAAAATAGTCCCCCAATTAGGGTTTTGGGGGAAAAAGGTGGGCTGGGAAAGAAAAATTTGGGGTAGGGGAGAAACTTTCAACTTTCCCTACCTGGGGTTTAAAAATGGGGTCCCGGGTCGTCACAAATTTTATAAATTTAATTTTATACCTATTATTAAGAAAAATTGTGGAAAGAATTTAAAAAATTGAAAAATTTGCCCATTATCGTAATGGGGGGGAAAAAGGGTTAAATAAAAAAGGTTAGCTTTGCGGATTATTTTTCCCCATTTTCAGAAAAAAACCGTACTATGAGTAAAAAAGGCATCAATTTGTTAAAGGGAGGGGCCTTTTTGGGGAAACTTTCATTTGGAAAAAAAGGGCAGGGCAAGGGGAAAGCATTAGTTAAAAAACCCTGATCTTAAAAAAATTTAAGGGGGGGGGCAAAATTTTTCCTCGGGGGGTTTTATACCTTGGGAACCCAATGGGCGGAAGGGTCTTAAAATTTGGTCGCTTTTAAACACGGGGTTTTTTTTTCAAATAATTTTTGGGAAAAAAGGAAACCGGGTTTTTACCCTGGAATTTTTAAAAGACCCCTTTCCTGCCCCCAAAGTTTTTTCAACCCTTTTATGTCAAGGGGGGAATGTTTTTTTTAGAGATAGTTGGCAACTTTGGGGAAAAGGTCAGAAAAGGTTTATAGGAGCCCAAATTTTTTGAATCCAAGTGGTTGCCGCTGGGGTCCCTCCCTGAGTTTCCACGGGGAGAGAAAAAACAAGCCCCTTTAAAAGATTGGAGGCATAGAGGGATTTTTTCCTTTGTGGTGGATCTTTTGGGAAAAGGACAGGGGATGACTTCTTGAGTTGGGAAGGGGGGTACAAACAGATATGGTTTGGGGAAAAAATCACATACTGCAAAAAGGGGAAAAATTAAAATTTTTTTAAAGAGCAAAATTGGGGGAATTTAACCCAGGGGGAGGGACCCCAGAAAAAATTTTCCCCCGATTAGAAAAATCTGGTGGGAAAGGAACTTTGTCAAAAATTTTTGGAAATTTTTACGGGCGGGGGTTTTCTGTGGGGAAAAGCAAAAAAATATGTTTTAAAAAAAAGGGGGAAGGAAGGGGTTAAATTTGTTTAAAGGGATTTAAACAGATAAAATTTTGAAGGGAATGGAAATTAGTAAAAAAGGCCTTTTTGCAAAAATCTGGAGGGAGACTCAATTTAAGATAGCGCATAGAGCTATTTTGCTTTTAAATTCCTTTGGAAAAAAAAAAGGGAGGGGGTGGAGTCCCTTTTTAAGCCCTATCCAAAAGCGATCAGCCAAGGGGAGGTTTGATACACTGTCTTGGGGGGGGCACAAACAAAAAACAGAGTTTTTTTTTGGGGAAAAGGTGGGGAAATTCATTTGCGAAAATATGGAGGCCGAAAAAATCTTTGGGTAAAACAAAACTGAAAATTTTTCCCAAAATTTATTGAGGGGCCCAATGAAAGAGCGGGGAGGGGAAAAAAGAGTATCAAAGTTTTAAAAGGGGTACATTAGCGCTTTTTTAGCAGCCAAGCGTAAACTTTCCCCAGACATTGGCTGGAAGATAAACCCCCCAGACCTAGCTGAAGTGAATGCCTCTTTGAAAAATTTTTTGTTTTAAAAAAAGTTGAAAGGCAAAAAGAACAATTGACGGGAAAAAAAATTTTTAGAAAAATGGAAAGAATTTTTTTTGCTTTGGAAATTGTGCACACAGGAAAATTTTTAAAATTAAATTTAACCCCTTTAAAAAATTTCTACAAAAAATTTTTTAAGGAGGAAAATTTGGTTTGATATGTTTTTAAAATTATAATTTTTAAACATTCAAATTAAATCAGGAATTTTAAAAGAAAAAACGTAAAGAAAGAAGCAGGAAAATTACACATTTCTTTTGGATAAACTTTAATGATAAAACCGGAAAAGTTTTAATTACTGTATGAATATTTATTTTTAAACCCGATGTTTTAATATGTGTGTCTCTGTATTTTTAAATTTTAAAAAATTGTTTAAAAAAAAAAAATTTTAAAAAACTGGGGTTTTGCAAAATTATTCGGCCCCCCTTTAAATTAACCCTTTTTGGGGGCCCAGCCTGTTTTGAACCCTTCCCCGACACAGCCCTATTTTTGAAATCTTAAATGTGTTTAAAATTTTAGTGAGTAATTTTTGACACTTTTTTAAACCCATTCCCTGTTGGGTTCAGGATTGTTTTTTTCGTGGAAAAATTTTTGCTTTTTTTAGCTAAAAAATTTTTTAAACCATACAATTCCCTTTTATTTTTTGTTTAAAAAATCAAAATTTCATGAAAATTTGGAAAAAATTTGCGGATTTTTTAAAATTGCCAAAAAATTTCCTTTCGGTTTCAAGACAGTAATTTTTTCCCACAAAAAAAAAGGGGTTTATAAAATAGCATTACCTTTGTCAATTTTTTGGGGAAACATTTTTTAAATGTCTTTTTTTTTTTTTTTCAACCCTTAGAGGGTTTGAAATTTAGTTGTAAATTTCTTACATTTTCAAGGAAAAATTTGCAATATACATTTTTTTAGGGACCCCCCTCCAGTTTCTGCGGTGGGTTTGAGGGGCCCCGCATGTTTGTTCCCCCCATAAGTGACGGGCCCCTCTGAGAAACTAGACCCCTTAAAAAGTATTTAAAAAACACTTTTTAGGAAGTTTTGGGAAACCCTTCAGGTATTTTTAAAAGAAAATTTAAAGCAAAGTGGGGGTGGGAAAATTTCAAAATTTCACTTTTTTTTTGCGATTTTTCATTTTTAAACCTTTTTTCACTGGAATTTTTGGTAAAAGTGACTAAAGGGGAAAAGGCAACCTTAAAATCAATTTCCCCCAGGGTTTTGCCCCTTTTTTTGGATATTCCCCTATGTTTTTCCCCCGTGCATTTTTTGGGTCCAAAATAAGCCCCCGAATGGGGGGGAGCACCCACTTACTTTTGGGGTCTCATTTTCAAAACGATTTTATTTTTGGCGCCAATTTCAGGTTTTGGGGCACCCCTAAAGGGGCTAAAACGGGAATAAACACCCCTAAATTTGGGCCGATATTGGGCCTAAAACCCCCCTTTTGGAATTTTTCCAGGGGTTTTCATTGAGTATTTAGAAACCCCACAGGTGGAAATTCACAAATTTTTTTTTTGCATAAGGCTGTGAAAAAATTTTAAAAAAAAAATTTTTTTTAATAATCTGCAAATTTTTAAACTTAAAAATGTTTATAAATTTAAAAAAGAAATCCGGGAAAAAAAAAAACCCTAAAACTTTAAGCAATTTTTCTCCAAGTTTGGCAAAAAACCCTACCAAATTTGGGTTTTTAAACTGCTGGGTTTGGGGGGGCTATTTGGGGTTTTGGGGAACGCAGATTTTTGGGGGAGGGCCCGGTTTGCAAAATTTTAAAGCCCCAAAGTTGGGGAAAAAAGGTGAAACCCTTTCCCAGAAGTCGCCCCATTTTTGGGTTAAAAAACCCTTTTAGGGATTTCATGTTGGGGTTTATGTGAAATACTTTTACGTCTATTTAAAAAAAAATTTCGTTTTTTTTGTTGTCCTATTCTGGCAGCCATAACTTTTTTATTTTTTCGTGTGCAGGAAACGTGTTTTGGGCTTGTTTTTTGCGGGATGGTTGAAGTTTTTATTTGGGCCCTTAAAGGGGTGCCTATGATGCTTTTATTACTTTTTATTAAGGTTTTTTGAAGATGTTTTGAAAAAATTCAGCATTTTCTTGGTTAAATGTTTTTTATTTTTATTTTTTTTTAGCCGGGGCACTGGGGACGGTTTATAGGGGCAAAGGGGAGCTTTACTCCCGCAGGTCAAAAAACCCCATTACCCCTATACCCAAAATTTGTATTTTTTTTTTTTTTTTAAGGGTTTTTTTTACAAATAATTAAAAACCCTTTTTTTCAACCAGGAAATTTTCGTTTTTGCATGCCATAGTTGGAGGCCATAACTTTTAAAATTTTTTTTGTGCTTGGGGGCTGTGTTGGGAAATTTTTTTTTTTCGAGTTAAAATTGACGTTTTTAATTTAAATTTTTATTTATGGGGGGGGCAAAGGGTTTTTGGGTCGCTTTTTTTAAACCTTTTTTTTTGGGGGGCCAGGGTGAAGAAAATACTGCAAACCCAGTTTGGTTTTTTATTTTTATTTTTAAAAGGGCCAACGTGCGGGATCCCGTGGGTAAGTTAGCTTTACCCCTTTGGGGGCGGGTACGATTTTTGGCGATACCCTAATTTATTAGTTTTTTTAGGGTTTAAGACTTTTAAAAAAAAAAAAGAAAAGTGTTTTTTAGTGTGTTTAAAAAAATATTTTTGTTTGCTAACTTTGAGAGCTAATTTGTTTTTTTATTTTTCCCCTTTTTAAAAGGGGTGTGAAGGGCTTTTTTTTTCGGGTTGGAAACTGATGTTTTTAATTTTTGGGTTTTTAAATTTGGCGTTTTTAGGAGTTTTTTTATGCTTTTAATTTTCCCTTTTTTTGTGCTGGGGTTGGTAAATGAACAATAAAACTTAATTCTGTTTGGGTTTTTTTTTTGTTTTTTTCGGCGTTCACCGTACGGGTTAATTAAACTTGGACAGAAAATTATTTGGGGGAGGTCGTTTCGCACGGGGGGATACCCCAAAAATGGGTTCTTTTATTTATTTTTTTTCTTTTGGGGGTTTGTAAAAGGGGGGGGAAAAGGGCAGTTTACGGGATTTTTTTTTTTTTTTTTTTCGTGTTTTTGTTTTAATTGTTTTTTTAACTTTTTTTTTTTTTTTTTTTCACTTTTTTTTTATTTATTGTTTTTCTTTTCCCCCCTTGGGGGGTTTGAATTAGAGTTTTTTGATCTCTTTTTCATAGGGGGAAACAGTTTCATAGTTGTTGCTATGATGGTTCCTATGAATAACCCGGGCAAATCATGATGCCGGGGCATGGCCCCAAAAGGGAAAAGGGCCCCGGGGGATCGTGACGTCACAGACAACCCCGGGAAAAGGGTTTCCCCTGCCCTCCGTGCTGTTTGTCAGAGGGCCCGGAGTGCCGGGATCGGGTCCTGGCGCTGCCGCCGACAGAGACGCAGGGGGAGCGATCTCCTCCTGCGTCTCCCTTAGTTTTTTGCGAACCCGATCGTCCCCGATAAATTTGGGGGGAACCGGCCCCCCCCGGGGGCGATCCCGGGGTTCGGGAGGCCCCACGTGCGGGATGTCAAATGTAATTTAATTAAAGCAGGGGTTCGGGGCGAATCCTTTAGGAGTTATTTTCCCTTACGCCCAGGTGGGGGGTTTTGGGAAAAAAAACCCCCAAACGACCTGGAGTTGGGGTACGCTAAAGGGCGGGTTAAAGGGGTTAAAACTTTTGTAGCGGACCTTTTGCTGTGATTTCAGCTGCCCAAATCGTTGGGGGATGTCTCTATCCTTTTTTCAAATCGAAGAGTGAAAAATTTTGCCCCTTTTTTCCCTTTGGCCCCCAAGGGGGGAGCTAGTTTTTGGGGTTTGGGTGGAGAGCGTTTTTGAATAGCTGGAGTCGTGGGATTGGATGGAAAAGCGTTTTTTGAAAAAGTGGAGGGCAGTGAGTTGGATGGAAAAGCTTTTGAACAGCTGGAGCTCGTGAGGTTGGATGGAGAGGGGTTTTTGGGGCAGCTGGAGCTCAGTGGGGTTGGATTAGGGGCGTTTGTGAGAGCTGGAGCTCAGTGGGTTGGATGGAGAGCGTTTGTGAACAGCTGGAGCTCAGGGGAGGTTGGGTGGAGAGCGTTTTTGAGCAGGGGTGGAGCTCAGGAGGTTGGAGGGGAGCGTTTGTGAACAGCTGGACTCAGGGGGGTTTGGATGGGAGATTTTTTGGGGGGGAGCAGCTGGAGTTTGTTTAGTTTGGGTTGGGGAGCGTTTGTGAGCAGTGGAGCCCCCCCGTGAGGTTGGATGGGGAGGCCCCTTTGTGAGCAGCTTTGGGGCTCATTAGGTTGGAAAGGAGGCGTTTGTGAACAGCTGGGGGCTCGTGGGGGGTTGGATGGGGGAGCGTTTGGGGAAAAAGCTGGAGCTCAGTTTGGGGTTTGGGTGGAGAGCGATTTTTGAAAGTGGAGGTCAGTGGGTTGGGGGGAGGGTTTGTGAAAAGAGTTTTAAACTTTTCCAAAGATTTCGATTGGATTCAGGTTCTGGGGCTGGGACTTGGCCTTTTTAAAAACCTGGAGAGTTTATTTTTGAACCTTTAATTGTAGATTTTGCTTTAAAGGGGGTTTGGGGTAAATTTTTTGTTGGAAGTTAAAACTCCCGTTCCCCGTCCCAGGTTTTTTTGCAGTTCCAAAAAGGTTTTTTCTTCCAGAAAAGGGTCCCTTTTTAAATTTTGGGGCCTTCCCTTTTTCCCTCAGTTTTTTTTCCCCCTTTTCCCCGTCCCTGCTGAAGAAAAAGCCCAAACCCTGATGCTGCCCCCCCCAATTTTGTGGGCCCGTGGGGATGGTTTTTAAAAAGGGGGGTTTTGGGGTTTTGGGGATTTTAAAGCTAAAAAATATAGTTTTGCAATTTTTGGGGCCCCCCCAAAAAATTGGATTTTGGTTTAAAATTTAGCAGAGCCCCCTTTTTCCCTTTTTTGGTGTTTTTCCCCGGGGTTTTTGGCAAAAATTTAAACAAGACTTTTTTTGGTTTTTTGGAAAAGGCTTCTTCTTGCCCCTTCCTTTTAAGGGGCCCGATTTGTGCGGTGTACGACTGATTGTTTTCCTAAAGGAAGACTCTCCCACCCCAGCTTAGATTCTGGCCCAATTCTTCCGAGTGATTTTGGGCCTCTTGGGTGCATCTCTGATCCCGTCTTCTCCTTGTTTGAGTGGGAAAAATTTTGAGGGCGGCGGGGGCTTTGGGAGATTTGCGTGGTTGTTTCCCATTTCCCTTTCAATATGATCGCCCTTTCCAAAAGTGCTCCTTGGGTTTTTTTAAAAATTTTGGGGAAAACTTTTTGTTTTTCCAAAAACCCGGGTTTAAAAATTCTCCCCCAAAAAGTATCAGGGACCTGCCCCGGTGTGTTCCCTTGGGGGCCTTTACGATGCGTTTTAAAAAAAAAACCCTGAAGGGCTATCAAAGAGCAGGTGCATTTTACAGAGACTTGATTATTTCACAGATGGATTTTAAATTTTTTTTCATTAGTCCTTTCCGGGGCAAAAATTGGATCTTTTTAGAGTTCCCCACCAAAAACTTCTGGAAAATGAGGTTTTTGCCTTTAAAGTAAAGGGGCTGAATAATTTTGCATGCCCCCAAATTTTCAGTTTTTATTTTTTACAAAAAATTTTTAAATTATCCCAAAAAATTTCCCTTCCCACTTTACAATTGTGTCCCACTTGTTGATTTTCACCCCAAAAAATTTTAAAACTAAAAATTTTGTTTGAAGCCTTTAAATGTGGCAAAAAAGGGAGAAAAAATTCAAGGGGGGGCCGAATATTTTCCCCAAAGGGACTGTTTTGGGAAAAGGGGTTTTAACTTTATGGATTCCATTTCACAAGGGAAATATGGCGGTTTCACCGCAACCATGAGAAATAAATAAGCAGAGAATAGTCCAGATCTGTAACTAAATGTTTAAACACTTCCCTGGCTAAGATTAATTTATTGATGTTATACCTGCTGCATCTGGTGAGCACCAAAAACTCTTTTACCTTATGGATCAGTGTTATTTATTATTGTCTCTTTCCATAAACAGGATTACACAGTAGTGAAGAAGACCTCTAGTGATTGCTCTCCAGCCCCTGTGTCTGAAGGATGGGGAAGAACCCTGAGCACAGTCATGGAGCCCCCACCTCTCTTCCTGATACATGAGGAAATCAATGAACAGAAGATCCTAGAACTCACCAACAAGATCCATGAGCTGCTGATTGGAAAGGTGATGCTGCTGGGAATGCTGGGGTATTATACAGTAACACCACTGGAGGGGTCTGGGTGATGACTGTATCATTGTGTGTGTCAGGTTCCTATAAGGTGTCAGGACATCGCTGTCTATTTCTCCATGGAGGAGTGGGAGTATTTAGAAGAACATAAGGATTGGTTTAGAGATGTTAGGATGGAGGATCTCTACAAGGACATCGAGATGGCGGACAGTATATTAAATCTCACCCTAAAGATAATCTTCCAGCTTACTGGAGAGGTTAGAGATTCTGATGATGTCACATTACATTATTCTTATCTATGGTAATGACAGATGATATGACTGGAGAGGGGAGGGGGCTCTGATGATGTCACATTACATCTTTGTTATCTATGGTAATAACAGATGATATGACTGGAGAGGGGAGGGGGCTCTGATGTCACATTACATCATTCTTCTCTATGGTAATAACAGATGATATGACTGGAGAGGGGAGGGGGATCTCATGATGTCACATTACATCATTCTTATCTATGGTAATAACAGATGATAAGACTGGAGAGGGGAGGGGGCTCTGATGTCGCATTACATCATTCTTATCTATGGTAATAACAGATGATATGACTGGAGAGGGGAGGGGGCTCTGATGTCGCATTACATCACTCTTATCTATGGTAATAACAGATGATATGACTGGAGAGGTGAGAGATTCTGATGATGTCACATTACATCTTTGTTATCTATGGTAATAACAGTTGCTATGACTGGAGAGGTGAGGGGATCTCTAGAAATGTTTGTAGTGATATTTATCAATGTATCTCTCAGGGTTACACAGTAGTGAAGAAGACCTCCAGTGATTGTTCTACAGCTCCTGTGTCTAAAGGATGGGGAAGAACCCTGAGCTCAATCACGGGGCCCCCACCTCATCACCTGATACATGAGGAAATCAATGAAGAGAAGATACTAGAATTCACCAACATGATCACTGAGCTGCTGACTGGAGAGGTGACAATGCTGGGAATGCTGGGATATTATACAGTAACTCCACTGGAGGGGTCTGGGTGATGACTGTATCCTTGTCTGTGTCAGGTTCCTATAAGGTGTCAGGACGTCGCTGTCTATTTCTCCATGGAGGAGTGGGAGTATTTAGAACAACATAAGGATCAATACAGAGATGTCAAGATGGAAGATCTCTACGAAGACGTCGGGATGGAGGATCTCTACAAAGACGTCAAGATTATCAAGATAGAGGAACTGGACATAGATTTCAAGATGGAGGATGAGCAGCTCCTCATATCGCCAGGTAATTACATGCGTTTTTAACCACTTCCTGACTGGGCGATTTACCCCACTCTTTGACCAGGCGCCTTTTAATTACTTTATAGTACGCCACAGTTTGGACTCTGTACTGCTTTCTTATGCTCATTACTTATTTTTAATCAGTTATTCTACAATTTTTTCTGCCTTTTTCCATAATACGTGAGGCTTTATTTTTATGTAATTTTTTTTAAGTTATTTATTTTTTATAGAGGTAAAACAAATGTTTTTATTTTCATTTTACTTATGTTTTTTTCAACAACAAAAGTGACACTTTTGGTTTGGGCTTTTGTCTAAATTTAATTTAATCTTTTGTATGTTTATTTGATTTTTTTTGCACATATGGTCAGAAAGAGGTCTAGAAAGCATTTGTTTTGCATTTTCTGTTTAGAAGGCAGCCCTAGTTACAGGGGAAATATAGCCCCCAAATCTGGGTCTTTTTAGACTCGGCAGTATCTGCAGCTACCAACTCCAGTGATCTCATGACCGCCAGGGCTTGTAAGCAGAAAGCCAGACAGCTTCCAGCTATTCCATATACACAGCACTCATATATGTATATACAACATTTGGGAAGGATAGTAACTGTAATAAGCTGTCCCTGCCTTCTTCCTGTAGAGCCCTTTCTTCTCCCATCTTGCATTCTTAACTGTTCAGTTACTCAGAAGTCACTGAGGTAATCCGTAGAGCAGAAAGGAGATGGGCTCTCCACTCTAGACTTGTTTGAGAGCCTCTGCCTCTCATTTAATAACCATGAATCTTAATCCTGAATCTATCAAAAACATGAATAACAAGTTCCATCCCGTCAAAATTGACTACGTGAAGTTTATTCTCGGTATATAGGATATTCGCTCCTGCCGGCGTGCAAGGGGCAGACACATGAGAAAACGTCCGACTCCTCACAATCTGAGTACTGATTATTTGGCAATTAGTGAGACTTATAGCCACATGTATGAAAACTATCGAGGTCTAAAATTCACTTTACTGTCCATAGCAGCCAATCAGAACACCCCTTTCATTTCATATAGTGCTGTGGAAAAAATGAAAGTAGAGCTCTGATTGGTTGCCATAGGCAGCAAAGTGAATTTTCGACCTTAACAGTTTTCATACATGTGGCCCTTAGTGTTATGCCTCCTGTAAACCGCACAACATTAGAAGGTGGGCACATACAGTGAAGGAAATAATTATTTGATCTCTTGCTGATTTTGTAAGTTTGCCCATTGACAAAGATGTACAGGTCCTTTTAGCTCGAACATATTTCCCGAATGGAATAGCACCTATTGTCGGTGGGGAATGACAGCTATTGACTTTTAAAATAGAATTACCTGGCCCTGGTGTACGCTATACTGTGGTTACTAGCTGTTGCATCTCATGATCATCTCTCAATAGTGTATCCACTTACTAATCCATCTCTAATTTCCTGTTAACCGCAAATTACAGTGATTTGTATCGATGTAGTAAAAGGCTGCATGAGTGCTACATCGTGGCCCCAAATAATCAAGAGGTTGACAATGTAGCATTTGATACAATGGGTTAGCATTATTGAAGAAGACATGGTACTCCCACCATGCCATCATCAACTTTGCCAGTGATTGTGATGACGTGGTTCCCATAGGGGCACCCACCAATTGTAAATAGTAAACACTATTGAATTTAAAGTTACATAGTTTGTAAAGCCAAAAAAAAAAACAGGCATCCATCCTTTTCAGCCTATGGTGCTACCGTGTTGATCCATAGGAAGGCAAAAACTCCAATGAGGTAGAGCCAATTGTCCTCATTTTAGGGAAAAAAATTCCTTCCCGACTCCAATCTGGCAATCAGAAAAATCCCTGGATCAATGACCCCTCTCCAGAATCCTGGTCACTGTAACTTGTTATACTATTCCGCTCTAGAAATACATCCAGACCCTTTTTGAACTCTTTTAGTGAATTTACCATGACAAGTCCCTCTGGCAGAGAGTTCCACAGTCTCACTGCTCTTACAGTAAAGAATTCCCTTTCTATGTTTATGCAGAAACCTTCTTTCCTCAAGACGTAGAGGACGCCTGCTAGTTCTGGATAAGTAATAATTTTTTAATAAATATTCGATGGCATCCAAAATAAAAGTCTGTAAACTTTTATCATATTGGCCATGTTCTTGCAGAAAAAAAGGACACCGCAATTAGTGTAAGAGTAAGTTGAGTTAAAAAATAACAAAAATTTGATAATCATAAGGGGGGGTACAGTGGTAATGGATGCGGCATCATATACCAAACAAAGGAATGTTCTCCTAGATGACAACATACCGTTAACTTAGTGGAGACCCAACAATAATGTGCAAAAGCAGTTTAGAAATATTATTTAATGAAGTGTTTAGAATGGGTGCGATAAACAAAAAACTTATTTACTTGGAGACAATCCCACAATACCTTTTTTTTTTTTTACGGTGCCCCAAAAATTCATTTAAATATCTTTCCACCAGGATTAAGACCCACGATATATGGAAATGATTCCTTAAGTGAACACTTACATACTTAGGTGGATAAATACCTCCAGCCCTTAGTACAAAACATACCAGGGTACATCAAGGACGCTAAGGCATTACTACAAACATTTGCAAATTATAGATGGCAGGAGGAATACACTTGGGTTAGTTGTGACGTGGTGAGCCTTTATTCCAGTATACCGCATGATATGACACTAATTGCGGTGTCCTTTTTCCTGCAAGAACATAGCCAATATGATAGAGGTTTACAGACTTTTATTTTGGATACCATTGAATATTTGTTAAAAAATAATCACTTTGCATTCAATAGTGTTTACTATTTACAATTGGTGGGTGCCTCTATGGGAGCCACGTCATCACCAACTGTCATTAATGCTACCCCTCAAAAGCTCATCCTATGACTACACACAACACCGGAACCTCTAAAGTTTGGTGTGAACCCTAAAGTCTTTCCTCAAATATGTCCTTAAGCTACAACTGACCCTTATGCAGCAATTGGCCTTAGGATCTAGAGAGTCCAGCAGAGTCCAACATAAACTAGACAAACACCAAATCTATATTTCTCAAAAAAATACAAAGTACAAAACTAGGCCAAATGAGACAAGAAACAGCCTGACACAATTGAACTGACAATACACAGGACAGAGCAATAGGGACTAGCAATAAATTCTTCTGTTGGCGATCAAGGCTGTGTCACATGGTTAGCTGATGTGCAGAATCATGTGAGTAGTTGCCTTACAACAACTCCTAAGCAAAGCACACAAGATAGACAAAATGAAAACATTACTGACTACCCCGCTGATGGTAACAGCTGCCTACAGCACTGCTGATCATCTCAGTCCCTTTATAAAAACTATAGCTAGATGTGTTGGTGACAGGCATACTACTGATACATGAACGTATGAAGATGCTGGCTTTTACACAGTGGTTGAAAAGTGCAAAACAACAGCCCAGTGGCCAAACATCCCAATCTACCGGTGTTAATACTGTTTTGCTACCACCGTGGTAATCAATTTCTTTAATTTTGCTACATGCACTGTAATTTTTATGGACATCTTTATATAAAAATGTTGTCAATATAACTTTCAACTACTATATTCATTTAAAGTAATAAAATCTGTATTATTCTTGACAGGTGAATATACCAGGAGTTCAGAGGGGTCAGCTTTTAAAGCAGATGATAGTGGTATCACACAAGATACGTTTGAACAGCATGCCTTTCTCTCAGATGTACCTTCACATATTCCCACCAAAGATTCCCCACAGACTGTTATGCAAAATAAAAGTTACAGAAGGGGTATAGAACATCCAAGAAGTCACTCGCGTGAGAAGCCATTTTCATGTCCAGAATGTGGCAAATGTTTTACAATGAAATCCAGCCTTGTTACACATGAAAAAATTCACACAGGAGAGAAGCCATTTTCATGTTCAATATGTGGAAAAGGTTTTACCGTGAAATCAAGCCTTGTTACACATGAAAGAATTCACACAGGAGAGAAACCATTTTCATGTTCAATATGTGGCAAAGGTTTTACCATGAAATCAAGCCTTGTTACACATGAAAGAACTCACACAGGAGAGAAACCATTTTCATGTTCAATATGTGGCAAATGTTTTACTTATCGAACAGATTATAGTAGGCATCAAAAAACTCACACTGGAGAGAAACCGTTTTCATGTTCAAAATGTGGCAAATGTTTTACTCAGAAACCAAGTCTAACTATACATGAAAGAACACACACAGGAGAGAAGCCATTTTCATGCTCAGAATGTGGCAAATCTTTTACTGTGAAAATAGGTCTTGAGAAACATCAAAGAACTCACACAGGAGAGAAGCCATTTTCATGTTCAGTATGTGGCAAATGTTTTACTCAGAAATCAGATCATAATAAACATCAAAGAACTCACACTGGAGAGAAGCCATTTTCATGTTCAGAATGTGGCAAATGTTTTAGTCAAAAAGGAAGTCTTGAACAACATCAAAGAACTCACACAGGAGAGAAGCCATTTTCATGTTCAGAATGTGGCAAATGCTTTTCTCAGAAAGCAGTTCATGATAAACATCAAAGAACTCACACAGGAGCGAAGCCATTTTCATGTTCAGAATGTGGCAAGTCCTTTAGTCGGAAATCAATTCTTGTTCAACATCAACGATGTCACACGGGAGAGAAGCCATTTTCCTGTTCAGAATGTGGCAAATGTTTTGCTCTAAAATCCATTCTTGTTAGACATCAAAAAGCTCACACAGGAGAGAAGCCATTTTCTTGTTGAGAATAAAAGCAAATGTTTTACTCTGAAACCAAATCTTGCTGTTTATCAAATAACATCAGATCATACGTACTAGAGGCAGCCTTGAGCTCACTATGGGACCTAACAGCTCTATTCCATAACCCTTTGTTTAAATATCCTTATTAAAAAAGATATGATTAACCCCGTTCCCCACCACAGTCTATTCTATTTTTTTCCCTCCCCGCCTTCCCAGAGCCATAACTTTTTGTTTTTCTTTCTAAAGAGACATCTGAGGGCTTTTTATTTGTGGGATGACATGTACTTTTAATGGTGTCACTCAGTGAACTCTAAAATATACTGAAAAACCGCAAAAAGAAAAAAAATGTGTGTAAAAGTTGGGCAAAATGTGAAGAAAAAAACTTATTTGCACCATGTTTGCAGGAGTTTTGTTTTTATGGCATTCAGTATTTTGTACAGATGATGTGTTGTCTGTATTATACAGGTTAATACAAATCCAGAAATACCAAACTTGTAGGGTTTTGGTGCCGTAAACAAAATCCCAAAATTTTCTAATTTTAAAATTTTCGCCATGGTTCCATTTTCTAGGACTAATAATTTTTTTTTTGTACTTCCACCTATGGACTTGAGTAAGGGTGCTTCTAACGACCCACCTAAATGCGCTTTTGAAAAACGGTGTCACCAAATTAATGACCCTGAGGTGGATTTAAAGATAAAAAGTGGATGGATATCAGCCGGTAACACCACAATAAATAATCTTTGGTCTTGCACTCCATCCTGAATAATTCAAAGGGCTATCCAAGCATTTAATCTTCTCCCCATGCTTTTTTTTTCTACCAAATAATCACCTCCTGTCCTAAATGTAACAAATGTCACACACAACTGTTTCATGCAAACGTAGCCAATCTTTTTTGACAGAGGTGGAAAATATGGTTTATTTATAGAGTTATTGTTCCCAACCATTAGGCTTACATCCATGTTAACTATTGTTCACTACTGGGAACATACGTATAAGTGATCAACCCTCCCAAAAGCCCCATCCACCCATAATTCACATTGTACTAATCTTAGCAAAAAGAAGTATTCAGGGATTTTGGCTACTTGACTTAATACCTACAGCAGACTTCCCTACTAAACAGTTAAAAGATGTAATGTATTTGAAGATCTAGAAACTGAAAGACAACAAGAAAAATTGCTAGACATTTTTCCCCCCCCATAAAGTCGTCTATATTGTCTAATACTGCAACAAAATGGAAATAAACCATCAACTTTATGGTATCTTCTGAATCAGCTTGGGGTCAGCACTACAAATAAGGTAAACTACATTTTTGTTAACCCCCTTTCTATGGTGGCAATGTCTGTGTCCATCATGTTCATTTTGTTTACTTTCTGCTTTCTATCATTTTAGTTAAAGGGGTGTTATCGTTTGAGCTGCTCGTGCTGTCCAGCTAATTTTCTCAGATTGATTTTTGAAATTCAGGGCGTGTTCTTCCTCTCAGCAGGCGTGTCCTCCCTCCCACGAGGCGTGTCTCCCCTCACTGAAGAACTGTGACATCATCATTTTGTTTAAAGCAGGGGATGCAGAAGGTTGTCTGGATATAACAGCTCTGTAGCCTCCTGCCTGCTTATGTCTGCAGCCTTGAGGCTCCAAACTCCAGCAAGCAGCTGTCATATGTCTTAGTTTACACACAACTGAAAGCCAGCAGCTGTTTAGATCTCTGCGTCCTGTCAGTGACATGTGGAGAAGCTAATAAGCTTTCAGAGAAGGCCATGCTCATCTTGTAACTGACTTGGGCTGTTGGTGAAGCTGGTAGAGCAGTGATAGACTTATTGTTTGGAGTTCTAGTCCCTCACAGGGTATATTTTTTTTTCCCCCCTAAATTCTACACATATGTAGAGAGACCTAAAAATAAATGTTAATCTATAATGTTATAAATATATATATATAATATAATATATATATATATATATATAATATATATATAATATATATATATATATATATATATAATATATATATATATATATATATATTACAGGCTCCCTATATCATTTCATCAATCCCCCAGAATATATGAAATTGT
Source organism: Phyllomedusa bahiana (assembly GCA_025379985.1). Classification (NCBI taxonomy): domain Eukaryota; kingdom Metazoa; phylum Chordata; class Amphibia; order Anura; family Hylidae; genus Phyllomedusa; species Phyllomedusa bahiana. The sequence goes on along the minus strand of JAODAL010001047.1, from coordinate 168,771 downwards.
ATCACTATGTTGGAAGTGCTTGGTGTGACTGCAAGGAAGGGGCACTATATAGGGGAGCTTTGTGTGTGTATATGAATAAAATTATAGATGTTCACACATATATTTTCATATCTTTACATATGTGTATAAATTTTAAATAAAAAAAAAGAAAACACTACTGATGGTAATTGAACTCCAAACCTCTGTCTTGTAGGCTGATTAGCTAAGCACTACTCATACAGGCAGCTCATGCAGACACAGTGTTGAATCCTTATGTTATACAATACAGTGATGAACGTCATAAGGAGGCGGGCTTGCATCCGATCTGAGGAACAGAATGCCCTCTTTTCAAAGTTCAAACTGAACCTGTGAGGAGGTGAATCAACCTCTTGGCAAAAGCCCTTTAAACAGGCAGTAATTGCCCAGATCATCACCATAGAGCTGAGATGTACATAGAGCCAGCAGACTCTGGTTTCACTAAACGATTTTAACAGCTCAGAGGGAGTAAACACAGAGTGTGCAGGCAGCCAATCACAGCGCAGGGGCGTGGCCATGACGTTTCCTGTCTAGGGCATATCCCAACAGGCTGAATGAAATGTCAGCCAGCCAATCACAGTGCAGGGGGCCTATCTAGGGGGCAGGAATAGACCCGGGGCGTTTTTTGTCCCAGCAACAGCAGAAATAAGCCAGATTTACAGCGAAGCTGATATCTGCTAAACCAAGTGACAGAGGTAATGCAACCCAATTACAAAAGTGCTTATTTTTACTGTCCCCATAATCTGAGACATGATCTTTGTAACGATAAAACCCCTTTAATTCTGTTTAATGTTATGTGCTGTAAAAACCCAAAAACAGTCTATGTGGGGTTAAACTGGAAAAAAATTCAAGTGCACCATTTCTCAGGGGGGTTTTGATTTTATGGATATCCCTTTGTGACATGTTTATCTACCCCGCACGTCAATATGATTCACCAGTAACAAAGTGTTTTCGCCATGTATTGCTTCTTCTAAATAAAACCCTATTTTTTTTATTTGTTTTGCATCACCTCTTTCTGAGAACAATAACTTTTTTTTTTTTTCTGATCTTTGAACCTGTGTTGGTTCTTCTTCTTTATTAGTACTATTTTAAGATGCATGCAAGTTTTAAATTGTAACCTCTTAACGACCACCCACCGACTTTTGACGTTGGCTGGTGCGGGTCGTTCGTCTACAGCGACGTCTTTTGGCGTCACTGCAGACAACAGGGTTTGCGGCGCCGGGCGCCGCAGCAGCGCTGGGATCGGGGCTGTACTATACAGCCCTGATCCCAGAGCATCTCCTGCGAGCACCAGGGAGCGCAGGAAACCTCTACAACCCGGTGCTTTAACCCTTTGATTGCGGCGGATCATCACCACAGCGTAATCAAAATATTTCCCTGCCCTGTCGGGTGATCGGAACACCCGGTGACCCGACAGGGCCCAGGGAACGGCTGCACAGTCAGCCCTGGGGACCTAGAGTGGCCCCAGAGCTGTCTGTGTACAAGCCAGTGACCAGGGCAGACTGTGTGCTGTCCTGATCACTGCCTGTGTCAGACTGACACAGATTATAATGTATTAGCATATATGAATATGCTAATACATTACTAAGTGTAAAAAAAAAAAAAAAAAAATGTAAAACAGTTCTCCCTTCAGGAGATTTTAAAAAAAAAAAAGTAAAAACCATAAAAAGTGTTAAAAAAAATTATAATAAAATAAAAATAAATATTTAATAAAAAAATAGTTGTGCATATATTACACACAAAAAAAAAAACCTTACATATTAGGTATCCACATGACCGTCATAACTTGTAGAATTAATCTAACAAGTTATTAAATGGGATGTATTTCTTTTTCAGTTTGTGTGTTTCAAAGTATTTTCAATTTCTCAGCTCTAAAAATCCAGAGGTGTTTCTTCCCCTCCCAGCTGGGTGTGTCCTAACTGAAGGGGGATGACATCATCCCCCCTTCACTGTTCATGCTGGCTCCCGAGCCCTGTTCTCCCCCCCCCTCTCTGTCTGAGTCTACATCTCACTGTTCCTCTCCCTGCAGTCTTATTTTTGAGCTGTTTAAATACCACATACCTGCATTCAATCTAGACAGTCTTCTATGAACTCAGTCTTCTATGATCTCTTCTCTCTAACTTCTGCAATCATTTATAAGTGCACTTAAACTATTCCCCATGAAGTACAACTTGTCTGGAATAAAACGAGGCCTCACACAACTGTGTCATTGAAAAAATAAAAAAGTTACAACTGTTGAAACGCAAAGAGGCAAAAACTAAAAAAAAATTCTGGTCATTAACTACTTTTCAGGCCTGGGGCTTAAGGGGTTAAAGCAATATGGCTAATAAGCAATTCTGGGATTCTTTTGATGTTGTTCATCATGCAGGAAAAATGTGATGCTTTATTTGATTCTACTTTTACAAATGCACAGATAGCAAGTCTGTCTTTTTTCTTTCTCTTATTTGTTAAAATGGGGAGAAGGGGTGTTTTATAGTTTTAAAAGTGTTCTTTTTTTAAGTGTATATATATATATATATATATAGAGAGAGAGAGAGAGAGAGAGAGCGTTTTTTTATGAATACAGTCAACAAACATATATGCATTACATTTCGTTTCAATAAAAAACAAAACAAATGGTGAATAAGTAGTCGAGTAGTAATAGTTGATACCAAAATAAATTTTAGCACATTCTATTCATTGAAAAAAGGAAAAAAAAAAAAAAAGACAAAAACAGTTTACAAATCCAACTTAAAATTAAATTAGGTTAGAAAAAAAATCAAGCCTAATCCTTAAATTGGAAGGCCTGGTAACAAATATCAAGTGTATAATAAACACATCCCATCCACCAGACAAGACTATGATTAAAATAGTTGGAAAGCATTCCTGGAAAATGATCCATTTGCTTCTCCATAGGGTCATAAAGCAGATGTCCACAAAACACTGGTCTATCCCCAATAAAATAGGCCTGAGCGAGTTAGAGCCGAAGTCTGCCCATGGTTCCAGTCAATTCGCCATCTAGGTACCATTTGGTGTGCTGGAAAGGAGCGGCTAATGTTTTAATTTCATCATTGTTCCAAGAAGCTCAGTATAAAGGGTACTCATTGACCAAAAAAATTCTCAGTTTGAGTTGTTTTAGACTATTCCACCTCCCTTCTTTCCATATTCAAATAGTGCTTTACCTGTGCCCACCTCTCTCCAACCTCTGCAGCATTATCGTTAAGCCATTTGTTTAACAAGCATCTTTCTACAGCCAACAAAATTTATGTGTAGCAATGTGTGGTGTTTTGTAGTGTCTGGAAAATCATGGAACAGGAAGGTTTTTGGATAGAAAGGCCAGGAAATTCCCAATTTCTTCTCTAATAAGTGAGACTCCAAACTCTGGATTCTCACTTAAACAGCGGGAGAAAAGTACTAAATGCCTGTAGTGAAGGGGTACATTAGATAGCTGCACAGAAACATACAAATTTACTACTTGAGTATTGGAGATTCACAAAATCACTGAAAACTACCACCAAACTCTAATTCTAAAATATACCTTTTATTACTTGACTGTAAAACACCAACATAATAAACATACCACAAAATACTTAGTTATGGCAAAGACCACTACAATCTCATAAATACAGCAAAAAACTCTATCCCTAACATTGGAACCCACACTGTCCTGAAAATAGGTCGGGTAGTCGTCCTGAAAAGAACGGGCCCACCGCCTAACCATGTCAGTCACATATTATCTCCCTAACCTATTGCTCAAACAAATGTACAACCTCAAAAATAGCAATAGGTTTAAAGTAGCCACAAAAAATTATTTACAATCAAATATCAAAGTCAAAATGGCTCATCTCTCAATATGTTCTAAATAGTGTAGGATCACCATAATGGATGCACAGAAGTGTCAGCCATGATCGCTGCAGGCAGTGATGTTTGCCATTAAATGCTCAATCAGCTACACCAGAGTCAGCCTTAAGTAGGCCATAGGAGATCACCAGAACTCACCCAAGTCACTCCTGTTTTCCGGCATCCATATGTCACTACAGCGCATGCGCCAGCGTCTCTAAACAGTAACCGCGCCTGCGCCGATGTCCTGCCGCGATGTCTCGTGACTGCGCGGGCATTCATATCTCAGTACCGCGCATGCGCTGGCATTTTGGCCATCATGGTAATCCCGTGGAGTCTTCCAGACATACGCAATGGTTATTCAATTCGCTGAAGATGCTTGATTCAGTCCACAGTGCTGTTCACATTGTTATGAACCCAGCCCAGCGTATCTTATGGCTAATCGGTGCTGCCAGGAATATAAATGCATGCTTGCTCCCTGCTACCAAGTTACAATCCTGTCATCATAGATAATGTGATATATCCCCCTATGCCATATTCAAGTACATAGAGGAAGATTTCTACTCCTCTATTAACTCCATATCCAATGGTAAATTTATATCTGTCTTATTACAGATCGCAGTATATAGTCACTAGGATCATTATGGCTTAGGGATGATATGACTGACAGTACCAGCAGTAGATCCTAACCACACTATGGTCACTAGACTAAACCTTCCGGCTGGGATACGATACTTACTAAAAAATGTTCCAAAAAAACAAATAGGTAACTTTATATCAATCCTACAATATAGGGACTGATCCAAAAAATTATAGATTTATGGGTAGAAGGCTATTATGCCCTGATACAGCGTACCCAGAGACTATACTCTCAAATGAGTCTAAACGTGCCTAACTTCCTAAGATTTTTAAATAAAACAACCGAAGTATAAAATTTCATTTAAACATTCTGGTTGTAGTGATTTAAGACGATATGTCCATTCGGTTTCCTTACATAAAAGTTTTTTGTCTGTTCCCTTTTCTTGTTGTGACATTAATTTTCTCAATGCATGTAAATCGTAATTTCGACAAGTCCCCTGCATGTTCTTGCCAAACATGTCTAGAAAGTGGGGTCTCACGTCTATGTTTTACATCCCCAAGATGTTCTCCAATCCGTATTTTTACTGGTCTGATTGTTTTCCCAATGTACTGTTTTCCACAACTGCAATCACATAGGTAAACAACCCCCTGGGAATTCATAAAGTCTCGAATTATATAGACTTTGCCAGTCACATTACTTTTGAACTCTTTTGTTTGACACACATATTTGCAGAAAATACAATTCCCGCACCTAAACATGTCCATTGGTTTACATTCCAACTAGGTACCTTCTGGTTTTGGTGAAATGAAATGACTCTGAACGAGTCTGTCCCTTAAGGATCTTCCTCTCCTATAGGTTACTTGAGGTCCTATTGGAAGATGATCACATAAATCCTCATCAAATTTCAATATTCCCCAGTATTTACGAAGAATTTTCATTATTTCATTATTCCGGTTATCAAAGGTGCCCACTATTCTAAATCTGGATGTTTCATCTCTCTGGGTATCCTTCGGATTCAACAAACTCTCTCTGTCTTTTGTCAATGCATTCTTGAAGGCTGGCTTAAGGGTTTTAAGAGGATATCCCCTCTCTAGGAATCTATGCCGTAATTCCTTAGCTTGTAAATGATAATCCTCAATCTTTGATCCTTGATCTTACATTAGATAGCTGCACCTCATACTTTTGGGCAACAAGAAGCATCAGGGGGACATTGCAGATCTACAAATTTTTGGCAGCATGAAAATCTAGACTCAGGAGTGGACCCCATGAGATCCCGCCAGCCCCGCGCAAAGGTGCCAACTGGAAGGATCCAAGAGCACATACACTCCAGGTCAGCAAATTAGCTTCAGGCCTACAAAAGTAAGGGATATTCCCCAAAACTGTGAAGGATTTAGGGAATGACAGCAGTGGGGAGAATCACACCACCCTGTTTAGGAGCCAACAGATGGACATTGGGTAGTCTGTAGATACCTAGTCCCACTGAAACCCAATAGTGAGGATGGATGTCGTTGGATTTCCCTGGCTGCACCAAAGGCATGGCTGGACAAACCCAAGGAAAGGCACCCCTATAGCAGCCTACTACAGGTCGGAGAGAACAATCGATCCGGGGTACATATCATACATTCTAAAAAGTGCAGAAGTAAAATAGTGCATTATTCAACAATGATGCTAAACGACCCATCATTTTTCATACTACAAGAACAGGCAAACCTCCAGACCCCAAATAATCTCACGGTGAGCGAACGAGGCTCCTGTAAGTTTAAGAGACCATCCTAGAGGCCTGCCGTTTTCGCTGTTTTTTCCGAGCTCATAGGTCGGGAAGAGTGAGCAGGGTGAAAGTTCTCCTCTCTTGATTGTGAGCGCGCGGGATATAGGTCTCCTACTGATGGATCAGGGTTCTTTCCGGAGGAAATAGCAAAACCCGTTGGAAAAGTAGATGACTCAGAAGCTGCAAGAGAGGACGTTCTGGGTTTCCTCTGGGTAGTGTTGTCGACAAATCTCTTTGCCTCCTCAGGTGAATGAAAAGTAGAAATGTTTCCATTTTTGTGAAACACCCTTACGACTGCTGAGTACAGTAGAGCAAACCTAATTTGCTTGTTGAAGAGGGTCGAGCAGATAGAAGAAAATGCCCTACGTTTTCTGACTACCTCTGCCAAAAAGTTCTCAAAAATAATAATTTTCCTGCCTTAAAGGTTCTCAATATTGCCACTTTGTCAGTGAAATCTAGGTACTTCACAATGACTTGGCAAGGTCTTTCTCTTAAAGCTAACGGGATATCTTCTCCTGGGATTGGCTTATTTCTGCTTCTAAGGTCGGGGCCTATTAGATGAGCCCACTCTACTTTACAAGGCCCAGATAGTCCCAGAATTTCAGATAAATCTTGTTCACATAAGATAGAAAAATCTCTTGGGTGAATGGCTTCAGAGATGCCATAAATTCTCAAATTATTTATCCTAGATTTATTCTCTAGATCCTCAACTTTGTCATTTAGGTGTCTATTCTCCTTAAGCAGATCTAAGAGTTCAGAACTTTTTTTTTACGTCTTCCTCAGCTCTTGAAGTTGAATATCATGGTCATCTAATTGTTCAGAATGGAGTTTAACGTCGGTTTTGACTTATGCCACCATTTTTGCAACCGAAGATGTTAATGACGCTTGAAGATCCGCTGAGATTTGTTTTGCGACCTCCGCAACAATTGATTTAAAGTTGGAGCTAGAGGGGTCAATTGGAGGTTGGTTGTCTTCTTGCAGTAATGGAGTGTCTGCAGATGCAGTAGTTACAGGAGCAGATTTATTGAACGGGTCAGAGGGAGTGTCCCATTCCATGGCAAATGTATCTGACATGTGGGGTCAGGAGATGGTGGAGATAGAGTCTTGCTTTCTTTGACTGGAGTTTTTGTATTCTTGGTACACCCCTTCTTGCAAAGGTATTTTTCCATAAACAACAGTGGTGCAGCTGTTAGAATTAGCTGCGGAGCTGGGTTAACTAGAAATTCCAGAAATGTAGGATTGTTGAGAACCACTAGGTCGCAGATATCAGTGCCACTGCAAAAGTCTGTGATGATTATATATGCTGCCTAATCAAAGTTAATGGACCTCCTTGAGATGCAATGGGGCTCTAGAAGATGTCAGAGAGGGCTGTAACTGGCTTTGTGCACTGATAACCCCAGTTATGTAGTTATAAGTGGGCTTATTGTTTTTGTCACGTCTCTCTTTTCCTTGAGTTAGACTCTTGTTAAGTCTTCACTCCCTCCTTACCTATTTCTCTCTCCCTCGCCTCCTATGTCTCCTGCGGTCACTCTCACTCCTGACCTTCTAAGGTAATGAGTCTCTGGAGATAGTGGCGGCAGCCCCTAAAATCAAGTGAAAGCCTGTATACAGGCACTGTATGTCCAGTATGCTCTTAGTATCCCAGTACCTATTTGTCAACACTAAGCTGGCTGCAAGCCTAGCTTCAGGACACTGCTGGAGAGATTTGAAGCAAGGGGAACACTTGAGGTAAGGAGCAGCAAGTCTCCATCCAGCAGTAAGCAGCAGCCGGTCTTCTGTCGATGTCTGAATAACTGCTGTGGCACTTGTTGTGGCTGGTATCGGGGCTTCTCCTCCACACTGACTCCCACATGGTATCCAGCCCGGCACATGTTGAATGGGATCAGAGCTGTCCTGCATCTCAGCGCCCACACATCCGGCTCAGCTGCGGCTAGAGGTGTTACCCGGTATGTACGGTATCGAGGAATGCGGGTGCCAGGTATATGTGCCTGGTTTAATTTGACTGGTTAGTCCTGCTGTTCCAGAGCTCCGGAGGCGACCTCACTTCATGATGGCGCCAGAACTAAAATGTGTTCTTTATATCTTAAAACTTTATTCATTTTTTTTTGTCGTAATTTATTTGACCAGTAGTTGGGTACAAAGCGTTGTACTTTCCTCCATAATACTAATTAATTAAAGATTTGTGTACAATTACTACTTTTTAGTTACACCCTACATTAGGCAGGTTATAGTAGGTTCATTAAAATGGCAGGCCGGAGACGTGGAAGTGGAAGCGGACACCTCCTCCTCTATAATCGCTTGGATGCTGTTTTTTTTTTTTTCTCATTTAAATTTTTATTAGCATTTTCCTTCAAACAAAAAGAACAGAAAAAAGTACCACAAGCATATGAAATCAGCATTACAAATAGCATCCAATAGGTACCAGAGGTATACAACATAACAATGGCCAGTCAGAACACTTGAAAACCTACAGTGTATCAAATCCGGCTGGGAAACACTCCCACGCCAGCTCCCACTGCGTGAACGAAAATGGGTTGGCCTTATCTATCGTGTGGAAAAAGAAGAAGACAATAATACAACAAAGGGGAGGGGAGAAAGGGTAGGGTGGGGATGTGGCTCAGTGGAGACCCGGGTCCGGCGACATCTGCTGAGGTTCAAAAGCTAGGGACATGTAGACTCACATATCCCTCTCATGTCACTTCAACGCCAAGGACCCATCCTTTCCCTCACAGTACAGTCCTTGCCAACCTCTGGAACTCGGGTGATGTCTTATACACAACCCAGGGACTCCATGTCAATAGAAATTTCCTTGTTTCCTCAGGACTATGTGCTATCAGTTCCTCCATGCGGTGTGTAGAAGCTACTTCCTCGATCCCATCTAATACTGAAGGGGGGGTGGTCTGCTTCCACCTACGGGGGATTACCGTCTTGGCAGCCTGAAGGAGGTGTCTGGTTAAAGATTTTTTGTATGCCCCAAGTGAGGAGTTAAGCATAAACAGTAACGTGGCCTCCGGGGTATTCGGGATAATAGCCCCCGTACACTCCTGAATGGCCCGTAGGACCGATATCCAAAAGCCCTGCAAGATCCTGCATCCCCACCAAACATGTGACATAGTTCCCGCTTCCTTATTACATCTCCAGCAAGTGTCTGGGGTATTGGGATACCACTTGTGGAGTTGGACCGGTACCCTGTACCAGCGAGACAGAATCTTATAGCTTGTTTCCTGCGCTTTACATGCGATAACCGCTTTGTGCGTCAGAGTGAAACATTTGTTCCATTGATCCCTTGTAAATGATTTCTGGAGCTCACGCTCCCAGGCTCTGCAGTAGGAGGGGAGAGGCTGTTCCTCCGGCGAAAGTAAGATTCGATAGATAAGGGAAATGGAGTGTCTAGGTGTTTCCTGCTGGACACATAGTTTCTCAAATGCGTTCAGAGGTCTTTGATAATCAAGTTTCTTAATAGAGGAAGCAAAGAAATGCTGAAGTTGGGCGTATGCATAATGATGCCTAGGAGTCGAGGGGTCTGCTCCCAAGAGGTCAGTTAGCGGACGGAGAATGCCCCTGTCGTGGATATCTTTTGCGAGTAGGGGTGTAGTTTTAAGCCTGCCCAAGAAGGGGGCGCTAGATTTCCCCGGGGGGAATAAAGGATTGTCCGTAATCGGGAATAAAGGACCTTTTAGGTCTAACAAAATTTCTGAGGTCTTAGGTCGCCGTATAACCTCCAATGTGTGAGCCGTCGTAAAGGACAAAATGGTAGGGTCCGAGACTGCAGCTTTTGGGACCCAGGGCAAAGCCATCAGGGCGCAGGGACACAATGCTTGTGCTATGTACACCCAGAGCTTGTTTTGTGAGACATGAGTGAGGTCTAGGAATCTAGTGTATGAAGCCGCTAAGTAGTAAAGTCTGCAGTCCGGTAAGCCCACACCACCTGCAGCCTTAGGGCGTGACAGGAGTTCCCGGCGAATTCTCGGACGACGAGCGTGCCAGATGAATTCGTTAAAGCATCGCTGGAGCCTAATCCAGAACGACGCAGGTATGGTAATCGGAATGGTTTGAAATAGGTAAAGCAGTTTCGGGAGGATGGTCATTTTCAAAATGTTCATCCTGCCGAACCAGGAAAAGTCTCTCCGACTCCAATTCGTCAGTAAAGACAAGATTTTATTAAGGAGAGGTAAGAAATTGGCGTCAAACAGATGAGACAGGTCCACTGGGATCTTAATTCCCAGATAAGAGATGCCAAGAGAAAGGGAAGTTGTCCTTGAGAGAGCCCACTACCGCCTTGTCTAGAGAGACACTCAGAGCCTCAGATTTGGAGAGGTTAATCTTGTAGTTAGACCATCGGGAAAAGCGGGTCAGCTCAGACATCAGGGAAGGGAGTGACGTATGCGGGTCTCGAAGGTAGATAAGGAGATCATCCGCAAATGCCGAGCATTTAAACTCCCGGTCCCCTAACCTGATCCCCTTGATGTCCGGGTTGGACCGAATAGCATCCATCAAGTGCTCCATAACGAGTACATACAATAACGGCGATAGGGGGCAACCCTGTCTGGTCCCGTTCCGAATCTCAAAGGCCTCCGACAAGGAGCCGTTAACCCGAACTCTAGCCGTTGGGTTAACATAGAGGGCCATGACTTTAGCAATGAAAAGTGGGCCCAGTCCAATATGACACAGGGTAGAAGCTAAAGAATCCCAAGAGATCCTGTCAAACGCCTTCTCTGCGTCTAATGACAGGACCATCAAAGGAACTCCCCGAGCGTGCGCATATCGGATTAGGTCTAGGGTTTTCAAAGTATTGTCTCGTGCCTCCCTCCCCGGGACAAAACCCACCTGATCGGGATGGATCAAGGAAGGCAAGAGAGTATTTAGACGGTTGGCCAAGAGTTTAGCATAAATTTTTAAATCTACATTTAGGAGGGAGATAGGGCGATAACTCCCACAATCCTGGGGGTCTTTACCAGGCTTAGGAATCACCGCTATGTGGGCTCTGGTAGAGTCTGGCGGGAAGGGCACTGACAAGGAGATGGCATTGTAGGTCTGAAGCATAATCGGAGTAAGAGAAGGGGCCAAGGACTTGAAAAAGGGAGCAGTAAAGCCATCTGGGCCTGGGCTTTTCTTCCCCGGCAGGTCTTTAATGACCGCGGCCAGTTCTGCACTCGAAAACGGGGCCTCCATCTCTAAAGTGGCTTCTGTGGACAGGTGTCGAAAAGCAGCAGGGGGCCTAGGTTGCGTCTGTGAAGCCGAGGAGGGAGAAGAGGGCAGATGGTATAGTTTAGAATAAAAGGTATGAAACTCCTTGGCTATCTCCTCTGTCGTGTGTACCGTAGTACCTAAGTGAGTCCTAATGCTTGGGATAAAAGAAGCTGTCATTTGGTCCCTGGAAGCCTTAGCCAACAGATATCCACTCCTATTTCCATACTCATAAAATTTGCTTCTCTGAGTCTGAATAAGCTTACCCCATGCAGACTCGAAGAGTCGTCGAACTTCCAATCTCGCTTCCATCAACTCTTGCAGTACTGAGGCCGAAAGGGCCCGTTTATGAATCAGTTCCAGGGAGGTCACTTTCTGCAAGGCCGCGGTAATAGCAGCCGTACGGGCCTTTTTAAGTCGACTCCCGTGTTTAATCAGTGTACCTCTTAGTACACATTTTAAGGCTTCCCACTTCAATGTGGGGTGGGTGGGGTCACCTTCATGGTCTGAGAGAAAGTGCTCGATGGTCCGTTGCAGGTCTGCAAGACAGACCGAGTCAGATAGTAGAGCCTCATTCAGCCGCCAACATTTGGCGTGAGCTGATGAAGCGGGTAACTGAAAAGAGGCGAACACTGGTGCGTGGTCGGACCAGAGGGCACTTCCAATCGATGTAGATCTCAGCCAGGAAAGGGCAGCGTGCTGCATAAGGACATAATCGATTCGACTATATGTATTATGTGGATGAGAAAAAAAGCTGTAGTCCTTGTCCTGGGGATGTTGCACCCGCCACCCATCACATAGCTGGAACCGAAGGAGAGCTCTCTTGACCTTCTTAATAGCCGAATAGGCCATGGAGGAGCGACCTGAGGAGTTATCCAGAACGGGATCAAGAGTGAGGTTAAAGTCTCCACAGAATAATAAGGTACCCCGTGCATGGGAATGCAACATGTCCAGGACTTTTAACAGGAAGGAGACCTGCCCCTGGTTGGGAGCGTAAACATTTACTATCGTGAACAACTGCCCTTGAATGGAGAGAGTCAAAATCAAGTACCTCGCCTCCTCATCAATGACACAGTTCACGACCTGATGCACTAAAGACTTATGAATGGCGATTGCAACTCCCCTAGTTTTAGAATGAGGGTAATTGGCAAAATGCCAATGGGTGTAGTATTTATTTTTAATAGATGGAGCACGGTCTGACTTAAAATGGGTTTCTTGAAAACACAATATCTGTGTTCTCTTGCGGTGAAAGTGATACAGTAACTGGGCACGCTTGACAGGGTTATTAAGACCCTTGGCGTTAAAGGACGCTATCTGAAAATCCCCCATTTAAAACTCTGCACGAGCGGTAATGAGGCAACCAGATTCCGGGGTCCACCGAGCCACAGGGAGGGGGCAGAGAGCACAAAAGGAAGAGAGACAAAACATATAACAAACAACACAAAACAAAGAAACTGAACCTGGGGCAGGAGGGGAAGCCCTGCCAACCATCCTAAGCAACACAGTGCGAACCAGGGAGTACACCAAGCCAGGAACTGGCGTTTGGAGCCTCCCGAACCTACGGGGGTAGCGTAGAAAACAGGCAAGTTACGAAAACAGCTCCTAAAAAAAAAAAAAAAGCATTAAAATACAATGAGAAGCTAACAACATCCGACTTAACAGATGGACACTGTCCTCCCTTAACTAGAAGAGGGGTACCCACAGGGGCATAGGACCATGGTAGAAGACAGGGCCTTTTGGTATCAGTGAGGAGGGAGTCCAGCTGAGGGATCAGTGCCCGTGACCAGGTATGTTTTACGCCTTGGAGGTCTGGGCCCCCGTGACCTCCTGGGCGGGAGACCCAATTCGCCCACCTCCGGGCCCCCCCCCCCAGGGCAGGAACACCAGCCCCCGCAGAAGTGGAGAGCCCAGAAGGCCAGGTCGGGAGGGAAACATCAGGTATCTGCAGTTCCTTCAAGAATGCTGGGAGATCATCTGGGGCCCGCAAAGTGTAGGTCTGGCCGTTACACCGGACAATAAGAGCGAATGGGAACCCCCATCTATACGGGATATTCCGCTCTCTAAGGACATTGAGCACCGGCCTCAGCATAGCACGCTGTGCAAGGGTATGACGTGACAAGTCAGGGTAAATCTGCAGGGCGTGGCCCTTATACATAGGAGAGCATCCCCGACGAAGGCGCTGCATTATGTCCTCTTTGAGAGCGAAGAAATGCACCCGACAAATGACATCTCTGGGGCGTTGAGGGTCATTGGAGGCGGGGCGAAGGGCCCTATGCACTCTGTCCAGTTCAATGAACGTGTCCCGGGGTCGTTCCAAGATTTCGTTAAAGATAGCGGATACAGTTGAGTAGAGGTCAGGTGCGGCTACTGATTCAGGGAGACCACGGATCCGGAGATTGTTTCTACGGCCCCTATTCTCCACGTCATCCAAATGCTGTTGTAGGTGGAATAACTGGGCGGAGTGATGCTGGACCACTTCCTGTAGAGCCGTTACAGAAGAACAAGTAGACTCCTGTGTGTGCTGTAGGGTGTCCACCCTGGTCGAGACTGCTGAAAGGTCCGTGCGGAAGTTGGCAAATACCTTTTCGCATTTATCCAACAGTTTTGAGCTCACGGAGGTGATGTCCTGTAGCGTAGGGAGAGTTCGGATTAGGCTTTGGAGATCAGCAAAAGTGACCAAGCTACTCTGTGCCGGAGGTGGAGGACTAGGGGACAGCAAGGGTGAGTCGTGGGCTGCAGTCCCCCTGATTAATCCACCCGCTGAGTCCACACCAAGGGGGATGAGAGCTGGTGACAAGGTTTGATCAATTTTACGAGAGCCCAAGTCCTGAGGCAGGTTATAGACAGTGGTGTTACTGAGCAAAACAGGAGGGCCGAGCGCAGAGGGCGGAGATCCCTGAGAGGATAGGTGCTGGGAGCCTTGGGTATCTGACTGAAGCCCAATATCGGGTGTAGGAGGCCACGCGGACCCCTCGGACCACGCAGGTGAATGCATGGACCTCCCCCCACTGAGAGAGTCAGGTAGGCTGTCACGACTGGTGGGTGATGTAGCTGCATAGGAGGGAGGATCCATGTCCACTCGGAGCACTGATCTCGGGGGACAGGGCTCGGAAGCTGTAGTGCCCCTGATAGTCATTGGTGGTGTGGGTGGCAGTGTCCTGGGCTGGCTGCGTGGGGGTCTCACGGAGGCACTTCCCAGTGGCCCAGCATGAGTGCCATCTAGATCAAGGACACCCCTAATAAGGGAATCAACAGAGAGGGGGCCTGTGTAGGGAGTCCCTGGGCCCTGCACGTAGGTGGGGGTCTGCGGGGCTGGCAGCTTGCCCCCAGAGTCCACAGATAGGTCCCCCCCATTCTGGGACCCATCAGCAGTCCCCTGACCAGCCATCTTTGCTGAAAGCCCAGGGGAGGCAGGTGTTACTGCCTGTGGGGACTGATCGTGGAGGAGGCTTGGCACATCCCCTGACTCCTGCTGCAGCAGCACAGATACGGGCACCAGTGTACCTGAGCCTGGCGTCGGAGAGCCCGTCTCAGCTGCCGGCCTGGGGAAGACCTCTGAAGGCGCAGCTCCTGGTCCCGTTGCGCCGCTCTGCTGGTGCGGCGGCGGTGCGTGCTGTGCGACCACCCGAGGCTCCTGCTGGAGTCCCTGCTGTGCCGAGGGAGAAGGCGCCGCACGTCCCGGGCTCGCGGCAGACTCACCCGCCGTGCGCGCCATCCCCCGTCCTGTCGCCGATGCCGGAGAGTCCGTCCCAGCCACCAGCACGGGGAAGGCCTCAGCTCCTGGGCCCGCGGCGCCGCTCTGGTGGCGCGGCGGCGGCGCGTGGCGTGCTACCGCCCGAGGCCCCTGTTGGGCTCCCTGCTGTGCAGAGGGAGAAGGCGCCGCACGTCCCGGGTTCGTGGCAGGCTCACCTGCCGTGCGCGCCATTCCCCGTCCTGTCACCGATGGGGCTGGAGGCACCGCTCCTCCCGCGGTTACCGCAGCGGGGATAGAGGAGGCAGATTTGGAAGCAGAAGCTCCGGGATCCATTCTGCGGCGGCCGGAGCGAGTAGCAGGCAAGGTAAGGTGGGCAGATGGTGGCTGGGTTGGGATAGGAGCCATGCGGTCTGCGGCGCCATCTTGGGAGGCCTCGCCATGAGAATCCTCCTGCGGCATTAGGGCTGAGTAACGCCCGAAGTATTGTCCAATTAGTCCCTGATTGGGGTCAGGGGTAGCCGGGGGATCTTTCCTTGTTTTTTTGTTAGATTTCCCCATGATTAGAAGGCGATGAGGTCGGATGGAGCAGAGAAAAGCTGAGGAGCTCTGAAGGCTGCTTCCTCACACGGCCATGTCAAGCCACGCCCCCTGATGCTGTTTTAAAAGATCATGGCATCTAAGTATTTTAACTGCCAGGATCGGAGTTATCTCTGGTCCTGGCCAAAGAAGGTGCCTGCTGTCACTAAGAGTCAGCACTCGTCATATGTGCCTGCTCGGTACCATTTATCGACCGTATGACCTAGAGGTATATCAGATGTCAAAAATGGGTTAATCAGATGGTAACATTACTCTCTTTACAAATGGGATCAATTACCCCCAAGGTCAGAAGGTGGTGCAGCGTAACCTCACAGGGGGTATCGCATATGTGTAGTAATTGATGATGTATTCCTCTGCTAAAGGAGCTACTTTCCTTGCAGCTCGCTTTAAAAGTAAGAGTGGCAGCTGTATCTCCTCAGTGCAGGGCCGGGACAAGACATTTTGGTGCCCAAATGGATCAAATAGCGCCCTCCCCCCATTATAAAAAAAATCTTAAAAGTTCAAATCCCCTCTTTTACCATTTTACAAATCAAAAATATAAAATTAAAAAAGTTACACATAATTGGTATCACCATTTACAATCCAATTTATTAAAATACAACATCATTCATCTTGTACACTCAACACTGTAATAGAAAAAAAAATTATTTTATGCCAAAATTTGGGGTTTTTGGTAATTTCACAACCCCTAAAATTGAAGAAAAGGGATAAAAAAAAATCACATATATCCCAAAATGGTGCCAATAAAAAGTACACAGCCTGCAAAAAATGCCCCCTCACTCAAGTACACAGGAGTATCAACAAAAAAAGCTATTAGCTGAAAATTTAAACAATAGAAAACTAAAACATCATGAAAAACCTGCATATTTGGTATTACCGGATTTAAATCAACCTGCAGAATACAGATAACACATCATTTATACCAAAGAGTGAGCGCTGTAAAAAAAACCAAAAACCTGCAAACATGGTGCAAATACGTTTCTTTTCATATTTTGCCATTTCCCAGTATATTCTATGGTAATATGAATGACACCATTAGAAAGTACATCATGTTCTGCAAAATAAAAGCTCTCATATGTCTATGTGTAACGTGCCGGGGTCACATAGGAGAGGATGGGAAGTGGTAGTTTAATGTCACGTTGGCTAGACCCAATCTTCTCTTGTTCTCCTTGACACTGTTACAGTGCATAGGGGGTCTGCTTGTTCCGGAGTAGGTGGTGTTCCTCCAGTGTTCCACTGGGACACACTATGTAGATAGGCCTACCTGTCCAGATGGTGGTTGAGGTGTCAGCAGAATAATAGACAGGAGGCAAGTTGGTATAACACAAACAGTTCTTTACTCTAGGCTAGATGTTGCATCCCAAGACACGTCTGTAAAGCCTGGAGCAGAGGTGGCAGGCCTTCTCACTTTCTAGGTGTAACTCACCGAATCCAATAATTGCAAACAATGCCGTATATTAGCAGTGCACACGTTATAGTCCCAGCCGTTAGGAGTACCTTGCTTAGTCTCCCCTATATAAATCAAAAACGTACACATAGGCTGTATGGACAAAACATTGAACTTTACGTCATTTTTATAAATTGGTGCATAAAAGACATAGTTCTATGACGAACACCTTAGGCAATGAAAAACATATGAAAACGTGGCAGTACTTAGCTGTATAGCTTCTCCTGTTTAGGAGGTGAGTGATAGTCCCATAGTAGACTAGTAGGAGCCGATCATGCTGAGTTGAGCCAGTGCCGCCATGTAATGAGCGACGTTTCGAAGGCCGCCTTCCTTCTCAACATGTTGAAAAGGAAGGTGTGCCTACCGAAACGTCGCGTCATTACATGGGGGCACTGGGCTGCAACTCAGCATGATCGGCTCCTACTAGTCTACTATGGGACTATCAATCACCTCCTAAACAGGAGAAGCTATACAGCTAAGTACTGCCACGTTTTCATATGTTTTTCATTGCCTAAGGTGTTCGTCATAGAACTATGTCTTTTATGCAACAATTTATAAAAATGAAGTAAAGTTCAATGTTTTGTCCATGCAGCCTATGTGTACGTTTTTGTAATTCACCGAATGCCTAACTGAACTCCTCCCACCAGGGTACCTTTATTTATAAAATCTGGCCACATCCAAGTTGCCTAGGTAACCACCACTCTGCTTCAGGCTTACACAGCATATTAACCCTTTATGTCATAGATCGGAATCAAAACTTAGCAAAAGCATTATACTGACATGTTATATTGCACATAAACAATGGCCTTCATAGGCAGCGGCACAGCCAGCAAGTGGGTCGTGTGGCCGTGAGTCAGCAGGATAGCAGCAGTGTGAGGTCGGGAGCCAAGCGGCCACGGGGTAGAAAACCCGCTTCGCAGGTCCAAGAAAGTAGCGGCACAGGGGCTCAGCGAGGCAGCGGCGGCAGTGGTCACTCAGTGCGGAGCGTTGGCGGTAAAATCAGCTACTCGGCGGTGTGGCAGTTCTTTGCTAAGACACCGGAGGAGCCGAATATGGGTATATGTAGAATTTGTGGGCAGAAAGTGAAGCGTGGCCAGGGAGCTAACGTTGGCACCACGGCCCTGCGTCAACACATACAGCGTCACCATCCGGTGGCCTGGGAGAAATGTGGCTCAGATGTGGTGGTCCATCCTGCCGCCGCAGCAGCAGCAGCAGCGCCCAATGGCACGCATGCCATTGCAGCCAGTCAAGGCTCCACCACCTCTGCAGAAGGGAGCTGTTTCTCTTTGCCATCATCTCCCGGTCCAGATGCTCCTGCTCCTCGCTACTCATGGCGCCAGCAGTCGTTCAGCGAGGCGATTGCAAAGAGACAACAGTATGCGTCCAACCATCCTAAGGTGCAGAAGCTGACCATGCTCCTGTCCAAGTTGTTGGTACTGCAGTCCCTCCCTTTCCAAATGGTGGACTCTGCACCGTTCAGAGAACTATTGGCTTGTGCCGAGCCGAGATGGAGAGTTCCAAGCCGTAATTTCTTTTCCAAAAAAGGCAGTACCAGCACTTCATAAATATGTAGAACAGAAGGTGGGCCACTTCTTGAGCTTATCGGTTTATTCCAAGGTGCACGGAAGCGCGGACGTCTGGAGCTGTAGCTACGGTCAGGGCCAGTACATGTCCTTTACGGCCCACTGGGTGCTTCGTGCCCAGGCACACCAACAACTTGGACAGGAGACGCCGCTTTCTCCTCCTCGTTGTCATACGGAAGCTCTTGCGCAAATGTCCGCCTCCTCCTCCTCCACCACCACCATCATCTCAGCCTCCACAAGTACTGCTCCATCATACCACATGTGTAGGGCACAGCGGTGTCATGCAGTTCTACACCTGGCTTGCCTCGGCGAATGAAGTCACACAGGGGAGGAACTGCTCCGCGTCATGCAGCGAGAAATCGACGTGTGGCTTTCTCCGCGCCAACTGCAATTCGGAACCATGGTGACGGACAATGGGAGTAACATGCTGTCCATGCTGCACCGAGGAGGGATGGTCCATGCGCCCTGCATAGCGCACGTGTTCAATCTGGTTGTGAAAAGGTTCCTGAAGTCTTCACCCGATCTTCAAAAGATTCTGAAAATGGCCAGGAAACTGTGCATGCACTTCATCCATTCCTACAAAGCGAGGCACACCCTCCTCGAGTTGCAGCGGCAGAACGGCCTCCCCCAACACACGCTGATATGCGATATTTCCACCCGTTGGAATTCCAGCCTGCACATGTTGGACCGACTGTATGAACGGAGAAACGACTTTTTTATGATCCAGGCGGACAGGAGTACTCCCCTGTGTAACTTTGATGTCAGCCAGTGGCAGCTCATATGTGACACCTGCTGTTAGCTGAGGCCATTCGAAGAGGCGACGTTATTTGTCAGTCGCCAGGACTACAAGACGAATAACGCCATTCCACTGCTTCATGTCCTGGAACAGATGCTGAAAAATCTGTCTGGGCAGAGGACTGGAAACGTGGCGACTACATCAGTCCGGTGGGGACTGAACTGGAGGAGGAGGAGGAGGACATTGGAGCAGAATCATTGTTTGGTGAAATGAGTAGATTTTCTACCCAGGTGACAAGAGAGGAGGATCAGGAGCAGCTGGAAGAGGTAGATGGAGATGAGGAAGACGAGGCAGATGACCCGCAAGCACCGTGGCAGTATACAGGGGAGATGAAGGCAGGGAGCCCCTCAGAGTCACTTGTGCAGATGGCCCGCAGCATGCTGATTTGCCTGGCTAGTGATAGCCGAATAGTTACCATCCGGCAGAGGGATGACTTCTGGCTCTCCACCCTATTGGACCCTCGCTACTGGTCCAAAATGGGAGCCTTTTTCCCAGCTGCTGAGAGGGAGGACAAACTCAAATACTATAGGGAACTCATCCGAAGTCAGTTGGCCGCTGCCTATGTGCGGCATCGTCCCTCCTCTGACAGGTCTGACCGGGGGGTTCTTCAGCGCTCATGTACTACTGCCGCGGCTGCTGGGGGAAGGCGGGGGGAGGAGAGGGGTGGGAGCAGTATCAGCACCATCAGTAGTAACCTAAGTCTGGAGTCACTGATGAGCAGCTTCCTTCACCCGCCTAGTGAGGAGGGCACTCGCCAGCAGTAGCAGGACCTGGAGCAGTCCCTGAACCAACAGGTGGTGGCCTACTTGGGCAGCACTCTGCCACCCCAGTTAGAAGATCCGCTGGACTACTGGGCAGCCAAACTGGATGTGTGGCCGCAACTTGCCGAGTTTGCAGTGGAGAAGCTGTCCTGCCCGGCCAGTAGTGTGGCATCAGAGCGGGTGTTCAGTGCGACGGGGCCATCGTTACCCCAAGGAGAATCCGCTTATCCATGGGAAATGTGGAACGACTCTCCTTTGTCAAGATGAATCAGGTGTGGATCGGCCAGGATTTCCACACACCAATGCCTTAGGCATCAGATTACATCAGCCATGACACCTTACCCAAACTTTGAGAAATGAGTCTGGGTTCAAACTACCTGCCTCAGCCACTATTCTGATGCTGCCACCCACTTGATGCCACACATCTGCTGACAGTTTCTCCATCTGCCTACCACCATCTTTACCAGGGACTGGTATTGCCACCCACCACCACACTCTGTCATTGTGCCATCTATGACCTCATGCTGCTGTTGCTGGTGCCGTGACATCCACACTGTGTCATTGTGCCACTCTCTGACCTCATGCTGCTGCTGTTGTTGCTGCTGCGGTCACCTCCACACCCTGTCATTGTGCCACTCTCTGACCTCATGCTGTTGCTCCTGCCGTCACCTCCACACTCTGTAATTGTGCCACTCTGTGGCTTACTCCTGTTTTTGCCACCTCCAGAATGTCATTGTGCCACTGTCTGACCTCATGCTGCTGCCGTGACCTCCACACTCTGTCATTGTGCCACTGCCTGACCTCATGCTGCTGCTGTGGCTGCTGCCGTGCCCTCCACACCAAGTTATTGTGCCACCCTGTGGCCTACTCCTGTTTTTGCCACCTCCAGAATGTCATTGTGCCACTGTCTGACCTCATGCTGCTGCTTTGGCTGTTGCCGTGACCTCCACACTGTGTCATTGTGCCACTCTGTGGCCTACTCCTGTTTTTGCCACCTCCAGAATTTTTATTGTGCCACTCTCTGACCTCATGCTGCTGGGGCTTCTGCCGTCACCTCCACACTCTGTCACTGATTGTTGCCACCTGAGCTCTCAGCTTGTTTTTTTCCAGCTTTCGCTGCCATGACTTTATCAGGCTACATTCCCACTTCATTTTTTTTGGTCATTTTTTGCCCTTTTAATTGCCCAGGGAATTTTATAGAGAAGCGATTCTAAGAGCGGAGGCAGTCATCTGCATGTCATACTAAAACATAACATTGTAATGAAGACCAAACCAAGCTCCCTGCATATTTAAGCATGGCACAAGTTCTACACACCCTCAGGCTCTGTGCAGCTTGGAAATAGCTGTTTTTTAATGCGATTCGTCCCGAAGTAATTCGGACCAAAACAAATTTTGTCGGAATATTTGGTGAAGTCGGCGAATCAAATTTTTGAGAAATTCACCCATCTCTAGATAGGACAGCGCCAAGTCCTTGTTTGCTGGCGTCAGTATAGAGATGGAAGGGTTTTAAACTGTAATCGGGTATCCAAGAATAGGTGGTTGGGTCAACAGTCTCTTTAGGGTCTGGAAAGCAGTCTCTTGCCTCTTTGTCCACTGGATAGGTAGTCTCCTTTTCAGTTGCTCACATGGATACTCTTGGAGTAGTTCTTGCAAGGGCTTGGCCACTTGAGCGAAATGGGGAATGAAGCGGTGGTAGTAGCCAGCGCACCCCAGGAAACTTCTTATTTCTTTCACAATAGTTGAAGTTGGCCAGTTCTTGACTGTGGAGATTTTCTCAGGGTCAGGTAGTACACCTTCAGCGCTAACAACATGGCCTAAGTAATTCACTTGCGGTTTCAAGAGATGGCACTTGGAGGGTTTGACCTTCAGCCCATGCTTAAACAGAACTTGGAAGACCTCACCAAAATTGGTGTAAGTGGTCTTCATATGTTTTGGAGAATATAATGACATCATCCAAGTATAGGAGCACACTTTCAAAGTTCTGGTGAGCCTTTGAAAGGTAGCAGGTGCATTACAAAGTTCAAATAGCATACTGTTAAACTGGAATAGGCCCATTGAAGTGGTGAAGGCAGTCTTCTCCCGGTCTTAAGGTGCTATAGGTAATTGCCAGTACCCGCTAATTAAGTCCAATGTTGAAAAGTAAGCAACTGTTCCTAAGACGGCCAAAGATTATTCAATGCGTGGCAAGGGATAGGCATCCTTTTGAGTGATGACGTTCAGCTTGCGGTAGTCTACAAAAAATGTTTCCATCCTTCTTCTTGCCTAGGACTATAGGGGCAGCCCAAGAACTCTGACTGTCTTGAATGACATCTGCTTCTTTCATCTCATTTAGAAGTTTTTTAAAGCTGGTACATAGAAGGGGGAAAAGGTTATATCTTTGGAGGAGACACCTGTAGGTATTTATCTTGAACAGGTGTTCTGACCGAAATCCAATGGGTTTTGCTGAAGGTTTGGGTGTACTTACAGGCCACAGCTAGGAAATCATTGATTGCTTGGCTTAGAGTGATGTCACCCCACAGGATCTCAGTCCACCATGGTTCTCTTGGACTCTTCTCTTTATCCTCTTGAGCGATTTGATGGCAGGAAGCAGTTGTTTTGCTAATAATGTCTTCAAAGTTAACTTGGGAGAGTTGAGCAACTGAGTAGAACTTGTGTAGCTTTATTGGAGTATCACCAAAATTTAAGAGACAGACTGGTACTTTACCATTGGAAACAGTCACCAGGCTTCTTGAAACTCTCATCATTGAATGCTTCTTGATTAGGATTGGTTCTATGAGGGCCTGGTAATCTTGACCTCTAATGTCTGGACGGGCTCGGCACCATAACAGGGTCTCGGTGCCGGGTTGTAAGATCACTGGATGGATGTCTCCAATGCGAGCTCTACCAACTTCTCCTTTGTGGTTGGCAAATCTTTGTTGGGCACGGAGTGTTTGGATGGCTTGTTAAATAGCTTCCTGAGAGGAGCAGGGAGCTGCTTGCAAACTTGCACGTAGGGCTTTAGCATTTCTCCATAACAATTTTTAAGAACATTCATGTCCAGAACAATTGATGGAGTATTCTGGTCATCCACATCTACTATGATCACACCCTGACTAGGTAACTCAGTTTCACCAACTTGGATTGTAGGCTCCCAGTAACCATGGTGAGGTATTGGTTGACCATTACTGGCAAGAACAGTCAGCCAAGTATCTGGGGGTTGAACAAGCTCATTTAAGTCCCAATAGTTCATGTTTATACCCTTTTGAAAAGTAGTTACCTGTGATCCTGTGTCCAACAGAGCAGTGAGGAGTACTCCATTGATGCGTATTTTCATTGTGGACGGGGGCGACAAAAAAGGGGCAACCAAATTGGGCCCCCAAAAATGGACCCCTTTTCTTCTTTCCCGAGTAGCGGTCTTTGGTTTGAGGCGAAGCCCTTTTTAATTTGATGCATGATCTCTCTGTTTCCAATTTTTTTTTAAAAATTTGTTTTTGGGGTCTAAAACACTATATTAAATACAAAGTACCCCATTCTTTACCCATACATATTAAATTTAAAAAGCCAAAATACAATCAAAAAACTAGCATAATATCATGTAAAATTATTTCCATAGTGGCCCATCGGAAGTCGGGTACGGGTCGTTGATAAACAAGAAGTAACCTCCAACATTTTTATTTTTAACTAACACATATTTTAAAAGTAACAAGTGATAACTCAAAAATTATTAAAAAAGACGAACCAGTTTTGCTTTAAAAAAAAAAAAAACGAAAAGTGATTTCAAGGGTAGAGGGGGTGGGGGGGGGGGTGGTGATTTTGGGAAACAGAAGTTAAAATTGGAGGTCGTTTAAAATTGGGTCGATATGGGGTTGAACAGGGCCAGTACTCAATGGTCAGCTGAGATGGTTCCCAAACTGGCCCAAGTTCCGCTTAGGGAGTTGGGCGTCCTAAAGTTCCTGCCATACACCCTCCAGGTACCTTTTTGAGAGTCGGAAGGGGGGAAAACTAATTTCCCGATTTCCTCTACGGGTAAAAAGGTTAAATAAAGGGGGCCCCGGGTGAAAAAATTTCTCTGCGGGTTTTTTGAAAATTTTTGCTTCCCCCCCTTTCGGCTCAGGTAAGATTTGTCATTGCTAGAACTTCCCTATTCGGGGGGGGATGGTTCCAGCCTTTTTTTTTATTATACATCTCTTTGTTGCTAAGAGGGGATATGAAACTTTTTTGGGGAACCTAGGGATGCTCGTAAAGCATGGAAAGAGAAAAATTCGGGAGACAGTGGGAGATCTTGGTCCCATTTTGAAACTCAGAGTGTCTCTCATTCCCTCCCAGAGCTGCTTCACATCAGGACATGTCCACATTCCATGTGTCAGGTCCAGTGTCCATATTTTTGACAATGCTTGCAGAAGAGTCTTTGTCTGCAGTTGGCTTGTCAAGTGGAACATGTCCAGGGCTTTGGTAGTTTCGTGATAGTGTCTTAACTGGATAGCTTCTGTAGGTTGATAATTCATTTTTGTGATGAGCCTGTAGGTCTAGACTTTCTACCTTTTGGCACATCTTTTCCAGGCACCTGGTCAGGACAGTGACCTGATCCTGTAGTAGGTATACAGTATCAGGAATTTGGGCCTGTGTAGACTGTGTAGCAAGAAGGCTGTCTTCTGGAAGCGCAGAGTTAACAGGCTTGGCACCACAACTGGAGTTGGTGGCTAACACTGGAGGGAGGTTCTGTCCCAGTAGGTGCTCTTTTCCTAGTATTCGGATTGACAGCTCCTTAAAGTCCAGGAAGGTGATATCTGAATGTTGAGCAGCAAGCATCCTGAGTTGACTCTTAAGGGACTCAGTCTCTGCTCCTTCTATGAACTGTTTCATAGTTTCATAGTTTCATAGTGGCTCATAGGACTCACTGGAAGCAGGTTGCTCACTGTCACTAACATGGTGAGTAGTTGGTGAGAAAATGCCAAACAAACAAAAAATTTTCTATTGTCTCAAATGGGTTTGCCTTTTGCTCGCCTCTTGTGGAAAGTACTCACTGGGCAAGTCTGTGCTTGCTTCTTTCCTTACAACTTTTTTTCTATCCTCTTTACAAGGCGCTCATTCAGGACTTGTTGCCGGGCACATTTTGTAACAGCTTTTTCCAACCATTTGAATTTAACTGTCATCTCTCTCCAAAGAGCAGTTACTCGGGGCTTGTTGCCGGGCAGATTTTGTAACGCCTTTTTCTGCCATTTTTACATATTGTGTTGCAGTTAAAATTACAGAGATTTTGACTAAAGTCTCTTTAGAGCATGTTCACACGGTGTTTTTGGATAAGGTTTTGGACGGGTTTTCAGGCTTTTTCCCCAAAACCCAAAAAAACCCGTCCAAAACGCCCCCAAAAACGCCCCCCGGGTTCTTTTAATTGATTCTATGAAAAACCCCTCTTTTGTAGTTCACAACGAAAAGGGTTTTTTTACACGCTTTTTTGGGGAAGCAAGGGGAAAAGGGAAAGTGTCAGGGTAAATTTTCTTGAAGCGTGTTGTAGGTGGGGGTTTTTTAGCGCGGTTCTGAGCCCCTTTCGGCGCGGTTTTTGTTTCCTGGCTTTTTCATTTGGGGGGGGAAAGGAAAACCTGGGTTGAAAACTGTTAAAAACCCTTTTTGTAAAAAACCTCGTAGCGGGGGGAAGAAGGGTGTTTTCGGGGCAAAGGTTTTTAAAATTTTTTGCTTTTCGAGGAAACACCCCGAAAAAAAAAACCCCCCGTCCCAAAAAGGGGGCCCGGGTTTTTTTGGAAAACATGCCCTTATGCTTCAAGGAAAAAATGGGCAAAAAAAAACCGGGAAAAAAAAATAAATTGACGGGTCTTTAAACATTTGATAGGGCACAAAATTCAAGTTGAATCCTGTTCTTCTTTGACGCCAATTTAGGTAAGGCCCCCAAGGGGTCCCAGGAAGAGGATGGGAAGGGTGGTAGTTTAAGGTCACGGTGGCCCTGGGACCCCCCAAATTCTTCTTTGGTTTTCCTTGACCCCCGTTTTTAGTGCGGTTTAGGGGGTCGGCTTTTTTCAGGGGGTTAGGTGGTTTTTTCCCTTTCCAGTTTTCCATTGGGAACACTCTGAAAAGGCCTACTTGTCCGGGATGGTGGTTGGGGTGTCACCCAGAATAATAGACAGGAGGAAAATTTTGGTATAACACAAACAGTTCTTTACTAAGGCTGATGTTAACCCCAAGACACGTCTGAAAAACCCCTGGGCCAGAGGGTGGAAAGGGCCTTCTCCTTTCTAGGTGAAAAACTCCCCGAATGCCAAAATGAACCCTCCCCCCCGGGGGTTTTTACCTTTTTTTTAAAAAACCGGGGCCACATCCAAGTTGCCAGGAATAACCACCACTCTGTTTCAGGCCAACACAGCATTTTAAAACCTTTATGTCTTAGATGGGCCCAACCCAAAATTTGAAAAAAGCATTTTTTACTGCTTTGTTTATTGCAAATAATAAAAAAATGGTTTCCCAAACAGTAGACACTATCATGAGGAAACAAACAGAACCCTGTACACAAATATGGGATACAAAAAATGAAAAAAGGGTTTTGGCACTTAGGGTGTCAAGGAGGAAAAAAAAAAAAAAGAGCCATGTTATTATGACCGTCCGTTAAAGGGGGGTAAAGGGGGGGTAAGAGTATTTTTTCGTGGCAGAGGGGCGGTTTAAAAGGGGGCAGCAGCGAGTGCATTGTTGGCCCCAAACCCTTTTTGAGACCGGGTGCCCCAAAATGCCAAAACCCCAAAACCTACTTATTAATCCCAAAGTGGGGAACAAAAATAATTTAAACCCCCAAAATTTAGGTGATTTTCTCAGTTACCCATAGGAAAAACCCAAACAAAAGCGCAGCTTTTTTTTTAATGCAGTAAAAGAAATAATAGCTGAGCTCTTATGGTTCCTATGGGTTGATTGCATGTTGGGTAAAAAAAAGCAGACTTTAGGACATTATGTGTATGCACATGACCCAATGTGTTTATTTTATTTTTGCTTTTTAATTTCATATGTGTTTAATATATATTTTGGACATGTTTAGGTTTTGTTAGTATGGCTTCCAGCCAAAATTTCCCCGGGTGGCCCTTTTTTTTGGGAAAATTTAAACATTTGAGGGAAAGGGGGGGTTTCTTAAACCCCCTGTTCCACCCCCAGGACTTTCCTGGCCTTTTTTTAAGGGCAGCAGGTAAGTGGGCTAAAAGGGGGGGCTACAAACCCCCGACTACCCTTTGAGTTAGGGAGGGGGACATTTCTGTTTTGACTAGCAAAAGGGCTGTCACACCCTTGGGGCTGAGTGATAGAGGGAAAATTATTTTTTGTTAGCTTTGAGTTTAGACGAGGAGGCTTTGTTTTGTGTTGAGCATGCCTTGCACTTGTTTTTTATACGTTTAGTTGCTTTTTTAATTAAAAAAACAGAGGCCTGTATTTGGGACCCCAAGTTCTGTCTCTGCCTCTGCCGAAGATAAAACGCGTTGCCAAAATCCCCGGCTTTAAAAGCTCTCTTTTTGGTGGAGGATGCAATGGGGGGTATTAGAGGCAGTACTCTCCTGAGAAGGGGGAAGGGGAAAAACTTTTCCCTGGAAAAAAGGGCCCCCACCACACATCAGAGAGTCAGCGAAAATGACGAGCTTTTGAAATAGTTGTTTCAAGAACGCAAAACCTCCAGTGATGGCAGCCAGGACAAATGGTGCATTTGGAGACCATCCCGGGGACAAGCCGAGACCAATCGCCCGTCATTGGGCCCCCGGCCTGGTGAAGGAACAACAGCAGGGAATCGGATTGAGCAAAGCTACAGGCCTTGGCTGTAGGCCGAGGGCCAACAGGTGGGAGTCAAACCCCGCCAAGTGGTGAGAAGACCTACTTCGATTGCGGTTCCAAGATGCAAGGACTACACCAAAAATGCGAGGGGGAAACTACCCGAAATGGGGGTCCCCTGGGGTAAGAGCCCAGGAGTCCAAGCTGGGAGTTTGATCCT
Source organism: Phyllomedusa bahiana (assembly GCA_025379985.1). Taxonomy (NCBI): domain Eukaryota; kingdom Metazoa; phylum Chordata; class Amphibia; order Anura; family Hylidae; genus Phyllomedusa; species Phyllomedusa bahiana. The sequence continues at coordinate 140,576 of JAODAL010001047.1, read as the reverse complement.
GCCAACCCCCAAAGATCACAGATGTAGACCGTTCCACCTTCCCAACAAGTGGTTGAAAGCCAGGACTTTCACCTCCCCAGTTGGTCTAGCGTGTGGTCTGGGGACATTTTTTTTCGGCCCTTCCATAAGGCTCCGTGGTGCATGGGGTTTTACGGACCCCAAAAAAGCGTGGAGAATGGTCCCCCCCTTGTGGAGAGATACAGCCCCTTTCTGGGAGGTTTGAGGTGTACTCCACGGGAATTGCAGACACCCACTGCGGTAACTGTTCCTTTCCCAAAAAGGGGGGTATGGTTTAAGAGAAAGGGGGGAGATCCCCCACCCAAAAAGGATCCGGGTTTTAAAGGCCCGGGACGCTTGTCTGCTGGCGGTGCCAAAGAGGGGACATGTGGCGGCTGTTCCCCAATCTGTTTGACCCAAGAAATGTTCCCTGGGGGGCGTACCTTTGGGTTTTGATGGCATCTTATTCCATTGGGTTTGTTTTGGGGTGGACGCCGATGCCCCTGTCACTTAAGGACATGGGGTGCCCCCTCCTGGATTCGGTGGTTGGTGCCTAGTGCAAAGCCAACGGTAAAACCCGGCCCAACTACACTCACGCCAGATGGGGGACTTTTGTTCCATGGTGACACCAAGGACTCCCTCGGGCCCGTACTCACAATAAAGACTCCCTGGGGGGTTATAAACATGAGGTGGCCTTGTGACAAGTTTACTTAAAAGCGAAAAATTTTTGGCTTGACTTCCTTGTTTTGGGATTTGTGGGGAAATAAAAATCCAGGGCTGTATATGTTGTACCCCCTTTTAAGTGATGTATACCACACTGGTGATGTTGGAAACCTGTGGTTTCCCTATCGGCCCTGGCTGGAGACCCAGAGGAGATCCCATCTGAGTTAGATTCTCCTCCTTGCCAGTCTCAAGGGGAATTTTGGCACAGACCCAATTGAGGGAACCTAACTTGGTTAACGCTTGGAAAAGCGTCAAGGTCATTGATGGTAGACCTCAGGAACCGGGGGGAAGAGTTGGTGTACCCCCCACTTCCCATACAGAATAACCTCCTGTACAGGGTGAAAAAGGGACACCAGCAGAGGTGGTGGAGCAGTTGGTGGTACCCCGATCCCATGTCAGTATGGCCCTTTAGAGCTAGCCCATTCCCATATGTTGGGGGGGAATTTGGGGGCGGAGGAAAATAGGGAGCGGAACTTCTACTGGCCCAGCATCTATAAGGCAGTACAAGAGTTTGTAAATCCTGTCCAGAGTGTCAGGCCCATGCCCTAGCCCCATTTCCGGAGCCCACTGGTTCCTCTGCCTATTATAGATGGTGCCATTTTAACAGATTGGCATGGTTCTGGTCAGTCCCCTCCCTAACTCGGCCAGAGGACATCAGCATATCCTAGTGGTATTGGATTATGCCACCCACTACCTAGAGGCCATACCCCTCAGAAATACCTCCTCAAAAGGGATAGCTAAGGAGCTCTTCTATCTGTTCACCCGTACAGGGATCCCAAAGGAGATCCTGACAGATCAGGGCACTCTGTTTATGTCGAAAGTGACCAAACAGCTAGGGTGCCTGCAAAAAATTTTCCCCAACTTGTGCACTTCCGTATATCATCCCCAGACCAATGGTCTGGTGCAACGATTTAACAAGACCCTAAAAGGGATGTTTAAAAAGGTTGTGGACAAGGATGGTAGGCACTGGGATCGCCTTTTACCCTATCTGATATTCTCGATCTGGGAAGTCCCACAGGCATCCACAGGGTTCTCTCCATTCAAGCTGCTATATGGGAGACATCGGCGAGGGCTCCTGGACATAGCCTGAGAAACCTGGGAACAAGAAGAAACGCCTTATAGGAGTGTTATTGAGCATATAGCCGACATGCAGGATAGGATCGTGGCAGTTATGCCCATTTTAAGGGGAGAAAAATGCAGCAGGCCGGGTTTATAAAGATCCTTTCAGCCAGGGAACAGGGTGATCGTACTTGTCCCGACCATGGGAAGTAAATCACAGATCACTCCCTGTTAAAGTGGATGGCCCAATTTAAAGGGAAGTATTTCAAAGATGCAAGGTAACCCGATGGTCCTGGCCTACAGGACTTCAAATTCTGTTTTGGAACGCCGTCCCGGGGTCCAACAGCCAAAACAGAGCGTTATCAAGGAGTGCACAGTTTCTGGGCCAAGGTGCTCCGCCCCACAGGTCAGAGGGGAGGGGGGGGGGGGAAGTAAGGTGGCAAGAGCCCGGAAGGGTGGTATAATGGGTGTATATATCCAAAACCAGGGTCCCTTTCATGCACCTTCAGAAGTCCAAAACACATGCCACCAAGGAAAGGCCTTTTGGTGGAATGAAAGGCCCCCAATTAGACAGGTGTCAACAGTACAGGCGTCGACATACATTTAGCATGTTAGCATGGCTTTCCAGCCATTCCCGGGTCGGGCCTTTCTTGGGAGTAAACATAGGTAGGTGGGCTTACTCCCCTGTTCAATTCCAGGATTTGCCGGGGCCTTTTATAAGTCAGCAGGTAAGCTAAATAGGGGGGGCTACAACCCCAGATCCCTTTGAGTTAGGGGGAGACATGTGGGGACCAGCGGGCTGTCACACCTTTGCTCAGTACTTACAAGTGATTGGAGTATTACGTTAGTTTTTAAACTCAGACGAGCAGGTTTTTTTTTTGTTTAGTTGTGTTCCTTGTACTTTCTTTCTACCGAGTTGCCATTTAAAAAAAATACAGGGCCCCCGTATTTGCCCCAAAGTTTGTTCTGTTGAAGTAAAAAGTGTGCCAAGCCCAAAGCTGTAAAAAACTCTTTTTTCACCACAATTATTTTATATTTTTTTTATATATATTTTAATATTTTTATATAATATATATATATATTTTACAAACCAAAATACACACACACTGGTGTCATATGTATAGAGAGGGGGTGTGTGTGTTTTAGGGTTAGATCATGAAATTAAAAAAAGAAAAAGCATTTGGGCACTAACCGTTTGATGCTGCTTTCTAATGCTCCTGTGGTTTCCAGATTGTGTGAGACGCTGGGAACTTCGTAAACGCCCAGTCACTGACTCTCGGCAAGGGGCCCATTTTCCATAGACAAAAAACAGCAGTTTATGAAAAGCGATGTGCAAAAATTTTCTGTATTTAATTTAATACATACGTGCAGGGGTACATTAAACAAACACTAACGCGTTTTCAGGCAAAAAAAAATTTGGGGAAGCATTTTCCTCCAGTAATGGCTTACCAAAAAAAAAAAAAAAAATTAAAGCTCTCTCAAAAAGGGTTTTATGCTTGGGGGAAAAATCAGTATTTGTGAAATTACAAAAAAGGGTAGAAAAATTGTGTAATTTTAAAGAAAGGGAAGATAAGAAGTATTATATAAAAAATTTTTATCAACTGTGTTAGTGATCACTTTGGGTTATGTGATTCAATGTACCGTTGCTCTAAAATGTACTTGGGAGTAGCTCCAAAAATTTTTTAAATTAGGGTAGTGTCAATTTTGGATGATTTAGAGAAAAAAGGGGAAAAAAAACTTTAAACCCGGGTTCTATCATCATATTTTTAAAAATTGATTTGTATTAAGTTCTAATTCTTTTGTCTGCTTTTTTATTTCAGTTTATCTTCAAAAAAGGGTTTCCTTAAAAAGTTTGAAATTGCCTGTTAGAAGAAAGGGAAATAAAAGGACTTCCTCCTCCCCCCAGATAATGGGAGAAGAGTTCGGAATGTGTCATACCCAAGCTAATGTTCAACGTACATGCAAATTTAAAACTTGTCTCTTAGCGACCCCCCAAAATTTAAAACCAATCTTTGTAGTGATAAAAAAGTCATGTGTTTAAAAAAAATTTCCCATTGGAATTTTAATTTACTGTGTTTTAAAGCGATTTCATGCCCGAAAGGGAAAGGTGTCGGTCATGTTTCTCGAGCTCGGGCTCCCGGGGGCAGCTTTTAAAAATTTAATATTTTCGGGGGAGGGGCATTTTTTTGGGTATGGAGTGGAACAAAGATAGATTCCAAAACTAAATTTAACCCTTTGACGTGGTGCTGTGCTCTCAAAACCGCCCTGAGGAGTATTAAAAAGGGGGGGCTGACGCCTTACCATCAAAAGTAAAGGTCCTGGAGTCCCCGAATCCTTGGGGCCGGGGAAACCCCACAAAAAATGGGTTTAAATTTTTAGAAAGGTTTTTTAAAGTCTGTGACTTATCTTTTTTTTGGAAATTCTTGTGAAAGTTTTTGGTGGTTGTCCCTTTCCCTTAGGGGGACCGTGTAAGTGTTCAGGTGGCTCTAGTGGTGCTCTGGTACATGTTTTTGCGTTTTAATATTTTGGATACCTTTAAATGTCCCAAATTAATCCCTTGTTTTGTTCTCTGTAAAGTATACGTGACTGGATGTGTTTTTTCCCTTTTCTTTTTCATTTTCAGTGTAGGTCAGGAGCGGGGTTTCCCTGATGGGAAAAAAAAAAAAAGGGATATCAGAGATAAGCGACCGGGGGGGGAGCGGAGGAACCCAAGCCGTTCCCTAAATTATATACAGATTTCAGTTATATACAGTTTAGGGTTTAGGGCAGTGATCTGAATTTTTGGGGGAAGGGGAACTGGCCAATTTGGTGGCCCCAAATTTCCAAAGCCTGCTATAGTTATAGACAGATGATCTGAAGAAATTTGGGTTTAAAAAGTAGCCCTAAGCCCGTTATAGATAGGGAAAATTTGGTTTCTGATAAGTGTTTTAGACAGGAAAATCTTGGGTTTTTTGATAAACCTGTTTAAAAACAGATGGGGGATTTTTTGGGTTAACCTTTTTTATACAGTGGTATAATCAGAAAGATTTTTGAGATTTTTTGCTGATGAGCCGAAGAAATTGATTTGTGTTAGGTATTTTAGAGGCTTAACCCCAAAAAATATACATGTGTTTAAAAAATTTTTTTGTTTTGTTAGGTAAGGAAAAAAAATGCATTCAGGGTTAATTTTAATTCAAAACTACTTTACTTTTTTATCTTTTACACTGAAATTTTTTGGGGAGAGTGTATAACCCCTTTGGTTCGATTCAAAACATTTGGTTAAGGGGGGTTTGTCCCCCGGTGCACTTTCTCCCCTCGGGTGTATGGGTAATGAAAAAATTTTAGCGCTCAGCCAAAAAGTGCGTCGAGTAGTTTGATCAAGAGAAAAAAAAAGTAAAATTTATATGTTTAGGGTGGGCCCCCGACCCCTGTCCCGGGGTCGGGGGGACACCCGTGGTCACCCCCCAAAGAGCGGCACCCCCCCCGCCCTGTGGGGGGTGGGGGGGCTCACCCCCCCGGCCAAGCTCCCCTCTACTTTCCCGGCCGCGCTTTCCCGTTTGCTGCCCCAGCCTCCCGGGTTTCCGGGGGTCCCCGATTCTTTGGCACGCCGCGGGCGGGCCCCTGTGAGATTTTTAAAAAGGGGGGGCACCGGGTAATTTTGGGTTTTTGCCGGGCCCAGCCCTTTAAATTTTAAACCCGCCCTTCCTGGGGGTGTTGCCCGGGTTTTGTTTCCATTTTAGCTTAGAGAAAGCGTTTCCAAGTCTTTTTCTGACTTAAAAGTGTACCCTTTCCCTTAGCTTCCGTTTCTGACCCCCACACCTTTTTTCCCCCTGCCCTTTACCACTGCCTGTCCAAAGCCCCCGATCCTGTGCCGCCAGTCCTGACCTTTTTCCTGTCTTGGGTATGGGGCCTGGGCCCGACGATTCTGCACCTCTTTACCTTGGCTTCCCCGCAAGCAAGTCAGTCGGGGTATACGAACCCCGGTTTGCACTCCCCCCGCAGCAAGGGCCCCTCCGCTTTGTGGCGGGGGCCCCTGGTGAAAAAAGGGACCTACTTAGATTCCGTTTCCCGCGTGGGGTTACCCATCGCTTGCGGTGGTCCAGTGGACCACCTTTACACCGGACGTGACAGTAAGTTTCCGGCCAGGGAAATCCCCCCAAAGGTTTGCCTCTGCCTTTCCGGGACGCTGCCCCCTAAACCGCCATTGTGGTCAGCATTCAACAACTGCTCGCTCAGAAAAAGCCCAGAAAATTTAAAGCCATTCCCCGCCTTGATGAAAGCATTTCCGGGCCCGCTAAGAAAACAGCCACCCCCTCCCGGGGCCCCCCACAGCTCCCCCCGGGTTTTCCGGCCCCGGGGCCGCTGGTCCTTGGTCCTCTGTTTTATGCCGCCCAAATTTGATGGGGACCCCAAGGTGCGGGGGCTTTACACTCAATGCCCCTTTGGCTATGAGTTAATGGGCAACCTTTTTTCCTACCGTTTACAGGGTGGGAAAGAGTTGTTAAAAACCAGAAACCAGGGGCTACGGGATTGCACGACGCGTTTTGGGAAAATTGCTTTGTCTTAATCATTGTTGCCTTTGGTTCACTGACAAGCCCAAACCCCCCTTAAAAAAGGTTTTGTATTTCCCGCAGATTTAAAACCATTGGATTCCCGTACGATAAAATATTTTTTTTAAAAATATAGGCATTCAATATATGATTAATAGGGTTGAGCAAATTTTTATCGACAAATTTGGGAAACCCGGAAAGGTTTTTTTTATGGTGATGAATTTTCCAGATCATGCGAAAATTTAAAGGGTTTAAAACGGAGCTTCATCTATTAAGATAAAACGCCATTTTCGGCGCTTCCTGAAATTTTGGCGGCCAGCAAAATAAGATTACAGAATAGAGCGGGGTGACATGTGTGTGCGACGCCCAAGACTGGGAGTGTATGGTTGCGTTTTGGCTGGAAAAATCCCATGACCTCTTTTTTTTCATAGAACAGCTTTTTCCCTGTTTCACCCTTTCAGTTTTCCTCAGCATTCTTTGGGAAAGGCCCTCCGCCTCTGTCTGGGCCCAAACAGCTCAGCGAAATTTTGTCTATTTCTGCAAAAGGGGAAAAAAAAAAACCTTTACTATTAGCTGTGATCCGTCCCAATTTTAGTTAGATTAAAAGATTTGAAAAATTTTTTTGTAGTTAGCTAGAAAATTTTTTAAAGAAAAAAATTACCGCTGAAAATTCACCGGTGGGGGGGGGGGGGGGGGGGGCCCCCGCGGGGGAACACGAAAACCCTTATCTATAAAAAAAATTGGAAAAAATTTCCCCCGGGACTTAGTGAAAGAAAATTGTGTGGAATATTTTTATTATTAAAGTTTGTTTTTTGTAAATATTTTGGATATTGGGCAGCCTGAACTTTATTGGAAAAAACATCATTTCTAGTAACTGCAGGTCTCTTTGTTAGCTGCAAAAATCCACTTTTATCAGTTTACATTTCAGGATTGGTGTTCTTTTTAAAATTTTTGGGTGAATTTTGTTTATTTCCACCTTGAAAATTAAAAATTAAAAATTCCAGCAATCTTTTTAGTCAGAAAAAGGTTGTTTGTTGCCAAAAATATGTGTTTTTTCGTACAAAAAAAATCCAGTTACGTTTTTTTTAAATTTTTGCGCACCCAGTATGTTCATTGACGAAACCCATTTCGAAAAATTTTTAAAAAAAGCAATTCTTTATTCCCCAAACAGGGAATTGAAAGGTGCAAAAAATCCCGGGTTTTTTATATAAAACAAAAAACCCCGGTTACGTTTTTTTTGCCCTTTTTGCGAAACCCAGTACTTTTTCATTGACGGGGCTTTCTGGTAAATCTTAAAAACCCAGAATTCAAATATTCACCACAGGTGAATTGAAAGGTGAAAAAAATACCTTTTAAATTTATATCAAAAAAAAAAATTTTACGTTTTTTTTTGACTTTTGCGCCCCAGTACTTTTTTTTTTGGGACGCACTTTACGAAAATTTTTTAAAAAACCAGAAATTTTCTAATTTTCACCCACAGGTAAATTTGGGAAAGGTGCAAAAAAATACCGTTTTTATATAAAAACCAAAAAAACGGGTTACTGTTTTTTGACTTTTGCGCCCCCAAATACTGTTCATTGACGCAGCTTAAAAGAAAATTTTTAAAACAGAAATTTCTTTTATTCCCACAGGTAAAAGGGAATTTCCCAAAAAATACCGTTTATTATATCAAAAAACATAACAGTTAGGGTTTTTTTGACTTTTGCGAAACCCAGTACGGGTTCATTAAAGCAGCTTTTCGTAAATTTTTAAACAGCAATTTTTATTCCCCAGGTGAATTAAAAAGGTGAAAAAAATCCCGTTTATTATATAAAAACCTAACAGTACGTTTTTTTTTGGCTTTTGCCCAGTCCAGTTTTTTTGGATAGCCCCCCTTGCTTTTTAAATTTGAACCCGGGGCAATTTTTTTTTGGGATTAGAGGGATTTGAGAAAAAGCTGTGATTTGCCGTCTTTTAAAAAAGGATTTTCCCAAAAAAAACCTTTTCCCTTTCCTTTCCCAAATTTTTTTTAATTTTTTGGGGCCTTTGGAGCGAAATGGGGTTTGGGGAAAAGCGAGCAAAGGGGGGGGGTACCCACATGGGGGGAAAGAGGTCCCAGAGAAGGTGCCCCTTCCAGTGCGGCCCGACAACACGCTTGCCAGCGGATCGTCATTTGCAGGGACCTTTAAAGGCCTGTCATCGTGGGTCGGGCCCCTGTGTTCAAAGAAACGAACATCGTCGCCAATTGCCCTTCAGTGGTTAATGAAAAACCTGATCTACAGTCTTCCCTCCTGTCCCCCCAGTCACGGCCACAAATGTCGTCATCGCATCTTTGATCCGTCCAACTGAAGCAGCCCAAAGGCCCAACTCTTTGTACCCCCACTGTGGATAATCCTTTTTTTCTGAAGCTTTTTGATGAAAAAAATCCCGGTTGGGGTCAAAAAGGATTTTAAAAAGATTAAGGGTTGATTTAGTCTGTCTGACCCCCAAGTTACTGTGCCATCAGAGGAGGTAAAGGAAAAACCCCCGGTCAATCGGCAAAAATAAAGGGGCGGTGGCAAGTTGCACCCCCCTTGCTTGTACCCCCGCAGTTCGGGTTTGCAGAAAGTCGGGAAACGACCAAGTCCCCCTGTTTTGGGTTGATTTGTTTGATGACGAATTGGGATCCATCCTGGCCCTTTTCCCGAATTTGCTTGGGGAGCGCTTCATCAGGGGGACGAGGGGAAAAGACGAGGGGGGAGGGTCAAAAAGGTCCCGCCAAAAAAAGGGGGGCCCCGGGGGGCGGTCGCAGAAGCCCCGTGTAGGGATTCCGCCAGCCAGGGGGCAGCGAAAAACCCCGCCCCTCGCTTTTCGCCGTAAAAAAGGTCCGGGCCCTCTCAACCCGGGGCCTTCTTTGAGAAAGGCCCTCTGTTTTAAACCCGCGATGTTTTATGCCGCCTTTGCCGAAAACGAAAAGTAGGGGGCTAAAAAACCTTTAAAGTGGTTAACCACCCCCAAAACATTTTCTAGTTACATGCACCCGGAATGCAGGATTTGGGAAATGGGGGGAAAAACCCTTTTGGGCCCAAAAAAAAGGCCGACCGACGCCGGGCCTAAAACCCTGTACACCCTCTGTCCCCGGGCCCTCCCCCCTCCGCCACCCCCAAAGCGTTCCTCAGTCCCCCTTGGTCTTCAAAAGTCTTGTTTAAGGGGTTTCGCCCCGCTTCAGCCCCCAAACCTTTCGCCCGAGTACCCCAGAACCCCCAGAGACCCTTTCCCAAACCCTTCCCCCTTCCGCCATTTTTGACGACCGCACGCCGTACAGGGGCCCCAAGTTAGCAGCCAGCCTTCTGTCTTCCAGGATTGGGAACAGAAAAAAAAACATTTTAAACCCCAAAAACCACCCCCAAACCAAAAAGCCTGAAGGTCGGCATTCCCCAGGTTTTTTTGGCCTTGGAAATGGTTTGCCTTTCCGTTGGGGGGACCCCGAGGGGGTTCCCCCCCAAGTCTTTGGCCCTCCCCTGCCCCCAAATACCGATCCCGAGCGGGCATTTCTTTGCCAAAAAGCCGCCCCTGCCCTGGAAAGCCAGTGTCATCTAAAAATTTCGGCGCTTTTTGTCTGATCTGTGTGGGGGAAAAAAGCCCATTCCCCCAACCGAACATGGAAAAAATAAGCAGGGGAAAAGGCGCTATATCCCCTGGGGGACAGCTAAACTGGGTGAGTTGGGTGGATGTTTCTGGGGGTGACGGGGGCTTTAAGGTCGGCGCCCCCGGCCTTAAAAACCGCAGGGGGGTTTGCAGGGCTTTTCCCCCCCAAGGTCCTCTGGTGGAAATAATTTGCCCAAAAGAAAACCGGCCCCGTGTTGAAAAATTTAATCTTTTTTGGAGCCCGCCCCAAAAACGGGTTCAGGAGTGTGGACGGTTTAAAAAGCAAACCGAAAAACCGGGAGCCCCGGGCCCTGGGTGACAAAGAACCTTGTGAGGAAAGGGGGGTGTCCCGATCGGGCAAAAATTCTGCTGGCCCCCCCTTTAAAAGATCGGTAGGCTGGGGGCAACCCCTTGCCTGGCCTGTAAAAAAACCCTTTGTCTTTCCAAAAATTTTCTAAAGGTACCCGGGTCGGGGACTGCCTGCTGAAAAAGGGCTCGAGGTCTAGAGTTCACACTTCCCCCCGGGTTCGCACCTGCTTTTTCCCGCCTGGTGCTTTGGGGCCAGCTTTCAGTGGGGCCTCCCCGGGAAACCCGTTCATTTTGAGTAAAAAACACGCGGGAAATTCCCCCCCCACATCCCCAAAGCGATTTTTGGCAGCAGCGCAATGCCATTACGCAGTCCCGAAGTGACACATGGCCTGAAAAAAGCAGGGGGTTTACGGCCCTCGGGGTGTTTAAAAACCCACCGGGGGATTTGGGGGGCAGGTTGAAAGAGTTCTGCACCATCCTTCCCGGGTTTTAAAAGGAAGCCCCCCAAAAAAGGTCGTGTGGAAAAATCCCCTTGTCAGCATGGGGCAGGGTGGGGGATCTTAGTTCTGGAACTTTCTTTGGGACACTTTTGAAAAACGGGTTTCCCGCCGGGCGATGGAGGGGGGAGGGGGAACCCAGATGCGGCCAGGGCCCCCTTTCTCTCCGTCAAACCCCAAAAGGGCCCCGGACATTTTTCACAATTTATCGGTTTTCCCATTGGGCGTGGTTCGGGGCCCCAAAAGTTTAGTGCAAGGGGGCGCACACTCCCCAGGGTGCATCATTAAAGGAACCCAGGGTGTGTTAAAAAGCTTTTGCCGGAGGCAGGGAGGAGGAGGAGGGGGAAAGGAGGTATTCCTAGAACCGATGTTACCCGCGCCCCTGCCTTGGAAAGAGGGTTGGCGCGATTTTTAAAGGCGGAGAGGGGGGAAGAGGGGGAAAGATCAGTTTGCTAGGGGCCCCCTCACCCAGGGGGGTTGGGGAAAATTCAAGGCCCCTTTCTCTCCCCATGGGGGCTTGGTTGGTTTTCCTTTTTCCCTCCAACATGATCCTCGCTTAAGGCCATAAAAAATTGAACAACGTTACTGGGTGGAAAACCCTCCTGGACCCCCGGGAAACAAAACAAAAACCCAAGGAAATTTTCCCTTCCACCACCCAAATAGGGAGTAAAATGCGGAAATGGGAGCCCTTTGTGATTGATAAACTGGAGAAATCTGTTTGCGTTCTCTTCCGTTCCCCCAAATGTAAGGGGGAAACAACATCACCCGACGGGGGAACAGCGTGGGAGTCCCAAAGGGTAGGCGAAACCCCGGCAGCAGAGGCAAGGGGGCAGAACCCTAATGGGTGACCTCTGGCAATCTTTGTTTACCCCCCCTCCCCAAAACGCTTGCAATCCCAGGGAAACACATCCAAACACAAGAGATCAGTTTAAAAGTTTTCAGGGTTTGCACGACTACTGCGTCTAAAACCCCGATGTTTTTGCATGTGTTGGGCCCAAAATTGCCCTTCGGGGGACCCAAAAATTGGAGGGAATGGCCCGAGTTTGGCCCTTTTCACGTTTTTGAGGTTTTTTGTCCGGGCCAGCAGCCACCCCGGTCAAAATTGAGCGGCCCTTTCAGCCACAGCTGGGGGAGTCATTCGACAAACGCTTCCGGCTTTCCACGATAATGGGTCGTTTGACTTTCATAAAGGGATAAATCAGGAAAGGATTCTGATGGAGTTGGGGCCCCCCAATTGCGAGGTCCCCGTTTAGTTCCCGGTTTCTACTTCACTTTCCCTTTTTCAAACAGAAATGGTCCTCTTGAAAATTTTTTTTTAAAAAAAGATCCCTTTTTTTACTGCAATTTTTATTCTCTTTTCCAACAAGGGTTTATTTTGATGGTTTTTTCTTTTGAGGGGATGTAAAAAGGCAGCAAGGTTTTATGACAACAAGTATTCCATTTACTCACTTTATCCCTTTAAAAAGGGTTTTTGCATTTTCAATGGTTTTTAGGTCAAAGTTTTGTGGAAGATAAGCAATAATTTTGGTCCTTTGGGAAAAAGGGAAAAATGATTCTAAGTGGCATTTCTTAAAAATTTTTTAATTTGTGGCTGGAAAAAAGTATTTTTATAATTTTTTGGGGTCATGTTGCTGTGAGATACAGCTATAATTTGGGCCTTTGGAATAGAAAAGTGGCTTTTAAATGGCCCTTTCCCCCCTCACAATTTTTAAAAAGTGGCTTGGGGAAGTCATTTTTTAAAAATTTTTTTGGGTCAAAGGGGGCTTTGAAAAAAGCGCAATACTACAGATCCTTTTTTATTAAAAAAAAAAGTTTTTTTCTAACGGGGGAAAATTTTTTTTCCCCAATTGACCCAAAATGGGTCAAGGGGCATGCCCTTTTAATTTTTGGGGGCATTTTTGGGTGTGACATGCAGCTTACTTTTTAAAGGGCCTATTTCAAAAAAAAGTTTTTTTCTAAAAAGCATTTGTTCTTCACAAATTGGGCCCAAAATGGCCCAAGGGTCAAAGCTTTAATTTTTGGGGGCATTTTGCTGTGACTTTCAGCTATTTCTTTCAGGTCCCATTTTTAAAAAAAGTTGTTTTTTTAAAAGACATTTGTTCTTCACAATTGTCAAGATGGTCAAAGGTGGTGGTGTGTCAGAAACAGGGAAAAAGGTTGGGGCAATTTTTAATGGACACATATTGCAAAAAGGGCTTGTTTTTGCAAGATCTTTAACCTAGCTTTCAAACCCCGTATTTTAGATAACCCATTTAATACAATGAAAAAAAAAGGGGGAAAAAAAGACATGGTGGGAAATTTCCCTCCTAGTTTTTTTTATTTTTCTTGGGCGCCCCCCTCCGATATTGGGGGAAAGGGTTGGGGACAAGATATCAATAATTTTGTTCAAATACATTAACAAGAATTTCCCTTTTAAAATTGGGATTTTTTAAAATAAATTCAAATTTGCAAGTAATTGACTTCCTAGATATAAAGCTTTACAATTTCTAATCATCAAAATGTTAAGTGTTTCCCCCATCGTTTAAAACCCACAGCATTGGGAAATTTTATGTGTTGGTTTCCTTTTATGTCATCCACCACGTTTATTAATTTAAAATTTCCAGTTTGGGGGGAAAAAATTTTGAATAAAAAGAAATACTACTACTTTCAGCAGAAAAATTTTTAAAACAAGGGAAAAAAAAAGTCACGTTACATTGAAAGAACGGGGGATTTTAAACATGAGGGGTACTGAATAGCAAAAAAATTTAAAGTAGAAAAAAAAAATTCACGTGAGCAAAATATTTTTTTCAAAAAGGGAAAAAAAAAAAAAAAAACTACAACACAAAATAAAATGTGCCCAAAAATACTTTTTTCCCACGCCGTATTCAACCCCCAAATAATAAAATCGTTTTAAAATAAACAAAAAAAAAACTTACCCCCTTCTCCATAGGCACCAAAATTTGCTTCCCATACTCAGAGATGGTAAAAATTTTGTATCCCAAAAAGAGGGCCTCTTTTGGATCCCATTTTTTCTCCAAGTCTTTTTCTTTCTGACCAAAACAAAAAAAGAAAAAAATTGGCTTTTTGTCCAAGGTAACCATAGGTGTGGTCACAACATGTGTATATGTTGCAAATATATGCAAACTACTGATACTTTTGTATCTTCTGTTACAAAGAAACAATATCAAATTCATAACTATATCAATTGCAACACAAAATATGTTGTATATCAGATTACATGCATAAAATGCAACTTACAATACATTGGCTGTACAAGTTCTCATTTAAAAATCCGCATCAGACGACATATTTCTGAATCCCATAAGCATGAGTGGAATCTGGTATGTCATCTGTAGCTAAAATTTCATAGATAAAATGGCAGCGACACTACCCACATGAAAGTGATAGGTATTGAAAAAGTAACACAATCCATTAGAGGTGGCAATTTAAAATATAAATTATTAGCCAGAGAGGCAAAATGGATATTTGTATTAGGTACTCGACAACCAGCGGGCCTAAATGTACGTCATGATCTGCTATATCAATATAAGTGCTTCTTTCTCTTTTCTTGTTTTTAATCATATATTGAATGCATATATTGTTAAAAAACATATTGATAGTACTGGCAATCCAATGGGGTTTAAATCTGCGGGACTACGCCTTTATAAGGGGTTGGTCTTGTGCAGTGAACCATGGGCACAATGATTAAGACTATGCATTAGTCGAAACGCGTCGTGCAATCTGTAGCACTGGTGCTGTATTACAACTCTCCTACCCTGTATCATCATATTTTTAATGGAATATTAATACATTTTTTTATTTTAAAAGTATAAGCTGCGGATCATCTGCTTAATGCTACTTCTAAGCAAGCTGGAGTATATCATTTTATGACTGTTTCCTGCTGCTCTCCCTAGCTGAAGCTGACTGGGAGTCTCCGTGCTCTGCAAGCCGTCAAACAAGGTACTATTAATCTCATATATCAGTGAGCTGACAAGTGACTGTTTTCACATGCGCATTGAACGGTCTAAGGTGGCGTTCGTGCTCAGCCTTCTCTCCGGGAAAGCCCTGGCCTGGGCTACCCCCCTCTGGGACAGGGACGATCCGGTCACAGCTAACCTGGCTTCATTCCTCACCGAGTTCAGGAGCATTTTCGAGGAACCGTCCCGGGCTTCTTCTGCGGGAAAGCATTGCAAAACCCGCGCAAAGGGGACTTTCTGTAGGGAATATGCCATCCGTTTCCGCCCCTTTGGCTTCCCGAGTTATCTTGGGAAGGGAAGCGGCGTTGACTGCCCCCTTAAAGGAAGGGGGCCTCCCCAAAGCCGAAAAAAGGGGTTTGTTTTATCTGCCCGGGATCTCCCGTTTCTTTGGTGCCCTTTTCCCTGGCCACTGGGTTTTAAACCCCGTTTCCCCGGAAACGCCAGGGGAAATCTCCGGCGGGGAAGGGGAAAACTAGCCCCCGTGTTTTCCCCTGGGCTGGCTCCATTTTTTTCAAAGGCCCCCTCAGTTGCCCTTGCCACCTGCCGCGAGGAACCCCAGGGAAAATGGATAGGGCCCACCTTTTCTACAACAAGCAAACCCCAAGAAAAATTTTGAGGAGAATTTTGTCTGTATGTGGCGGTGCGGACCCTTTCCGCAACCCTGTCCCCCGGGCCCCCTTCGGGTTTCCGGGAAAAGGGCCCCCCCTAGGGGAAAGTGGAGAGGGTCCCTTTGGTTTAGAGGAAAGCCCTCTCCTCCCCTGCCCAATCCCCCCGTAATGCCCGGCAGTGGGCGGGTTTTCCCGGTTTCATGCAAATGTTTCCCCTGGACTTGGATCCCCGGAAAATTTTTTGGGAAAGTGCCCGGTTTTTCCGAATAACCTCCCGGATTTACCCGGAGAAGCCCCTTTACTCATCCCCTCTTTTCAGTGGAGAGTTTCTCAAGGTTTCCAATTGGGTTTCCAAAATGGAGCCCCTGGCCCTTAAAAGAAAGGGGTTGCGGGCAAAAAAGGAGAGCCTTGCGTTCTATGCACTCCCCCTTTTCCTTTTGTCCTTTTCCCTCCGGGGGTCCCCGTGGCTAAAAACGCCTTTGCTCCCGGTGCCTTTTTGGGCCGGGACGGGGGGAAAAGCCCGGGATTTGGGGGTTTGGAGTTCGGGTCCGCTGTTTGGTGGCCCCTCGCCCGGTGTTTAAATGCTTCTCCGGGGGTGGGCCCTAAGCCTCTGACGGTTTTTCCTGCCCCCTTCCCAAGGCCTTCGAAGATGTCTTCTCCGAGAGGCAAGGAGGGGTTTCCCCCCCAAAGCCCATCGACTGTCTTTTTTGATTTTGCCCAGGACGTTCTCCACGGGGGCGGGGTTTTTCCCCTGCGGTCCCTGAGCCCCTTGGCTTTGTTCATATTTTCAAGGAAAATCCCCGGAAGGGGGTTCATCGAAAAGTCCCCCTCTCCAGCGGGGGCCCGGGTTTCTTCTTCGTGGCAAAGAGGGACGGAAACTGCGTCCTTCCCATGGGAATTGAGGCCCCCAACAACGATCACGGTAAAAAAAACCGTATCCTCCCCTTGACCCGGGAACTTTTTGCCCGCCCCTACGAAGGTGCCAAGACCCCTTTAAACCTAAAACGGGAAAATGGGGGGGGGTTAAAACCCTTTCTTTGGATTTGTGGGGTGACGAAGGGAAAGACCGCTTTAAACCCCCGGGGGTGGGCACTTCGGGGTCCTGGTCTTCCCCTTTCGGGCTCTGCAATCCCCCGGCCGTTTCCAAAAAGAATTCGTAAAATTGACCTTCTTCCGGGCCCTTTCCTGTAAAAAATGGTGGTTGTGTTTTTTGACGCCCTTTCTGGTTTTTTCCCCGACCTTGAGCCCCATAAAGTTCACGGTTACGAAAAGGCCTTTCCGACTTTAAAGGGCCCAAAACCGCCTCTTTCCCAAATTGAAAAGTGCCAGTTTTTCGCAGACCCCTCCCAAGTTCTCGGTTTACTTTTTCCCTAAAAAAGGGCCCAAACCAGGCGGGCCCCCGCGAATTTGTTGCCCCCCCTCTTGGCAGCCCCCCCCGGGGTTTTGGAAATAAAAAAGTTTCCGGGGGTTCCCCAAATTTTATACCAAATTTAAAACCCACATTTTTCTTCGTGGTGTCCCCCATAGTGGCTTTGACCAAAAAGAACGCCAATCCAAAGCTCTGGCCCCCAAACCCCGGAAAGAACCCCTTCTTAAGTTAAAAGGGGGCCTTGGTCTGGGCCGGTGTCTCTCAGCCGGGTACTGAAAACCCTTTTTTTCCTCGGGTCAAACCCCACCCCGGTGGGGGCCCGGGGGCCGAAATCCCCAAAAAAGGCCCCCAAAAGGGCCCCAAAACCCCCACTTGGGGTTTTTCCTAAAAGTTTTTCCTCTGCTAAAGGGGGGGAAATTTTATCTATCGGCAAAGGGGGGAATTTTCTAGCCATTAAGTGGTCGGGAAGATTTGGAGGTATCTTTTTGGGAAATTTGAGCCCCGTCCTCCCTTTCAGAATTTATACCGACCATAAAAAATGGGCTTTATCTCCAGCGCCCCCCCCCCCCCCCCCCCCCCGTTTTAATATCCACGCCAGGCTTTTTGGTATTCTTCTTCTTCGGTTTTAATTTTTCTTTTTAATTTTCCCCCTGGGGAAAAGAAATTTGTAAAGGCCCGACGCTTTTCCCCCGTGTTTGGGTTGTGACGGGGGATGAGTCCCCCACACGGATTTATCCCCCAAAGAAGGATCATCCCCTGCCGCCCCGGTTTAGATTAAAAAGCTTTTCTCCGGCGGGGGACATACTTTCCGCCCCAGTCTTCGGAAAAGTTTTGGTATGGGGTCTTTGCTCCCGTTAGGGGAGGGGACCCCCAAGGAGGCAGAGGCCCTGCTCCCCCCATCTTTTTTTAAAAATTGGGTGGCCCGGGGCCCTTCCCCCGGGGTTTTTTTCGTAAATTCGTGGAGCCCTTGGTTTCCCTTTGCCGGAACAAAGCCCCCCTCCCCTTTTCCCCCGGGAAGGCCCCTGCCCCTTCCCTTTTAAACCCTTTCCCAGTTTTCCTTAAACCCCAATGTGGTTTGGATTTTTATCAGGGAAAATCTCCCCCCTTTCCTCGGGGAAAACCCCGGGGATTTGGGTGGTTAAAGCCCGGTTTTCAAATTTGTCCTATTTTTTTCCTGCGGGTTTCCCTCACCCCCTCCCCCGGGCCCAGTCTTTTTTTTTTCTCCCAATATCTTTCGGCAAAAAGGGCTACCTGGGTTTAAAATTTTTGTGGGAAATCGGGGCAGGGCAATTCATCCCCAGATTTGGCGCCCCTTATGAAAACCAATCCCAAATAAAAACGGGGACTTTTTGTTTGCAAAACCAAACCCCCTACCAATGGGCCCCGGTAGAGAGAGAAATCCAGCCCCTGGTTGCTACCTGCCCCCATTTTGTTTTAGGGCCCCGGGAAATGATTGGTAACCCTTGTTGCCTTGGGGGGGTTTTCCCCCTAAAAACTCTTTGGTTTCGGATTCCCCCTTGCTGAAGCTGTCATTTTTTTTAATGTCATGGGGGGGACATCCCCGGGCCCCCCCTTTCCCCCCATTTCTTACCCCCCGGAAAAGCCCCGGGCTGTGGGGGGGTTTGGTCCAGGAAACCTGACGGGGTACCCTGGAAAAGGGACCCCACCATTCTCTACCCCAGGTTTCCCCGCTGTACCAAGGCCAAGCCGACAAAAAGCGAAGACCTCCCCCAAACCTTCTCCCCAAGGTGGAAGGTGTGGTTGTCGGCTAAATATATCGCCTTTTTAAAGGTTCCAAAGCTAAAAAGTGGGTCCCGGTTTTGGGTCCATTCAAAGGTGTAAAAGCCCCTTTAAATCATTTAGCATCCAAGCTCCGCCTTCCCCCAAACTATGAGGGCCCCGAATTTCCTTTTCCAAGTCCCCCCTTCTAAAAACCGGTCACCCTAAATCGTTTCTCTGGGAATTTGTCCCCCACCCCTGAGGCTGAGGGCCACCGATGTCTTTACGAAAAAGGAGATTCTAGATTTTAAGGGGGTTCAGGGGGGGAAGCGTTTTTTTTTCCCCCCCCCATTGACGGGAAAGGGGGTTTTGGGGCCCCAAAGGGAGGTCCGGGGACCCAGGGGAGCAATATTCGGGGATCGCTAAATATACAGAGGTTCCCAGGACAGAAAGAGGGGGGAAAAGGAATGGGGGGGGGACTGTCACGGGTGGGCCGCGCCCCCAGCCCCGGGTTTCACGGGAAACCCCCCGGTGGTCAACCCCCACCCCAGCAGCCCCTCCACCCCCTCGGGGGGGTCCTCCCCCCTATATTAGGGGGCCCCCGTTTTTTTGCTGCCTCTGCCTTCGGCAAACGGCCCCCCGATTTTTAAGGAGGGCGCCGGTCTTTGAGATTTAAAGGGGCCGGTGCCCGGTTTAATTGGCTATTGCCGGTCACGGGCCCCTTTTTTTTGGCCTCCCCCTTTTCCTGGGGCTGTTGCCGGATCTTTTGTGCTATTTCGGCCTTATGGGAAAAAGGGTTTCCCAAAAGCCTTGTTCGGGGACTTCCCTTTTGTACCTTTCCTTTAAGTTTCCTTTCTAAAACCAAAACCCCCCGCCGGGCCCGGGCCCTTGACCTACTGCTTGTCAAAGCCACGAACCCTGAGCCCCCTGTTTTAAAACCTTCCTGCCTTTTCCCGGGATTTCGAACCCTCCCCCCCCTTTGAAGATTCTGCCCCACGTTTTATACCTTGGCTGAAACGCATGAAAGTAAGGGTTCAGTTCGGTTTAACGACCCTGGAAAGTTTTCCCCCCCGCAGCAAGCCCATCCGCTTTGCGGGGGGGGCTTGGTAAAAAACCCGGGACCCTACTTAGATTCCGTTTTTTGGCGTGGCTTACCCCCAATCGCTTGCGGTGGCCCCAGTGGATCCACCTTTTTCGTCCGGACCCGTACAATATATATTTATGGGACTTGAGAGAAAAAGGCTTTAATTACGCTTGTTTTAATGAGATAAATCAGGGATAAGTAGCATGTGGGAAAACAGAAATGAAAAAAAATAACGATGTTGGCAAAGCATATTTAAACTTTAAAAATAAATTTGAAAAAAATTAAAAAGGATTTGTGAATTGGCCATTATGTAAAAAAGAGGAGCTGCCCCCAAATTCCCCAAATTTTTTGGCGACTTTCTTTTGTTGGTGACTGACTTTCATAAAAATTCCATTAAGGGTTTTTTGGGAAATTTGCGTAGATTGTGGGGGAACGTAAAAACACCCCTTGTTTTAACCAAACTTTTTTTTTTTTTTACCCTAACCCCCCTTTTCCCCCCTTCCCCAGGTATTCTTCCCTTAGCTCCCATCCCCCAAAAACCTTCCTTTATTTTGAAACCCTTTTTTTATAAAATTTCCTCAAACATTCTCTGTTTGGGAAAAAAAGGAAAAAACAAAAACCCGCCCTTTGTTTTTCCTGTGGCCATATTTGAAAAGGTTCCTAAGAAAACCAAATAAAACCCCGGAATTTCCCGGGTTGAAGGTTTGAACAGGGGGCCATCTTGTTTAAAACCCCAAACCCATTCCGACCCCCGCTCTCCTCCATGCATTCACTTGTTTTTCTAATGTAAACATTGATATGAAAACTGTGTGAAAATTTTTTTGCCAGAACCCTCCCCAAATCACAAAAAAAAACCCCACCAGTCCCGAAATCACTACCCTTGCTCCGGTTTAAAGACACCCCCTCCCCCGTTTTTTTGACTTTCGATGCTAAGGGGAGGGGAAAAAGACAGGGAGGGGGGACAAGTTCCCAAATTAAACCCAAACCCAGGACCCCACATCTGCAATTTCCAAAATTTAAAGGCCCCAAAATTTTTTCCCCTATAGCTCAAAGCACACGGGACTGCTCTATAGGGGGAGATTAAACTGGGATTACATTATGCCTGCTGAGGGCCCCTAAAAAATAATTTATCCCAGGGGACAATTGGGGTTCACCCTGTTTAAAAAACTTTAAACAAACATACTTAAGGGGCCCCAAGGGGAAAATTTCCAATCGCTGTCCTCCCGGCCTTATTTCTTTTTGGCCCAATCTTTGCATTCCCCCCAAAATAGAAAATTGTACGGGCCATACTCACTGAAATTTACTTGAACACAACCCAAATTCCTCCATTTACCTAAAATTACGGAATTGGTACAAAAAGGGACGCTATGGCCAAATGTCTGAAGACTACATGGCTCCCCTTACTCAAACCACCTAACTCTCCCAGACAACTTCACACCTTCACAGAGTATAGCCTCAGTTCCGTTGCAAACTACACCCACATTCCACCACCAGACCAACTCATTCATGGACTACCCCATACGCTTCGCAGGCACCACCACATCACCTCCTCACACCTCCTCAGACACTGATTCCATTTCTCTTGCCGGTTCTCTACTTCTCATCCATCACACCAACACAATACCCCAGGATCAACAATATACATGCCTTTTACACACCGAAAAAGTCAATAATTTACTGACCCAAAATCCAGACCCTAAGAAAAACCTATGGCATTTTAACCGTGTCATCAGCCAGATACAGAAGACATATTCAACCTCTTCGAAAGATTCTATACCCAGGTTGCCTAGCATCAAGGCTGGGGATTACTTTTTGGCATATCAATCAAATCAGCCCTACAAGAAGACACTGTTGAGTGACATCAGTACGTTACTCCATCTGGGGAACAGTTTCACCCGTTTATTTTTTTTATTTTCCCCCCATTTTTGGGGGGCAAGGAATGCCTTGCTGAATCCTCAGTGAAATCTTCAAATCTACTCATAGTCCCACCTGATCGTGAAATGTTTATCACCGGAACTGTCCTGCTTATTCCCAGGCCCCTCGGATTTGACATGAACACTAAACTCACAAAATCCTCTTTTCAACGTCGTTTGTTGGGTTACTTAAACCAACTTGGGACTTTGAACTAATCGAGCAAATATGCCAGTTATCCGAAGTTCCAACAACGTTATTCTCTCCAGTTCTAAGGCACAGACTGATTAATCCCAACAATTGAAAGAAAGTTGTTAATCTGAGCCAATTTCAAGAGCTCCCACAGGCTTCTATAGCTCACCAGACCACCATACAATGAATAAAATTCCATTCATTGACCACAAGTTACCAACCTTAACATAGTCCGTCAAACAAGCATATCCTCAAGAGCATCTTATCCCCTTTCCAACCTCAAACACCTCCTCTCGTCCTCCACCATAGACTCCGGCAAAACTATGTCTACCGTTTTACTCAATGCTTCAAGAACACCTGTTAGTCATTCTGAACCCGTGTTTGACCGCAATCTCAAATTAAAGCAACCAACTTCCTTACATTGAGATACAGTGCACCAGATCGTTCTCTGAAAACTCTGACATTCCACCGCGTCATACTTTCTCCTGACTACATTTCATGCGTTATGTTGGATTGACGACCAACCCGAGACTCGCTTAACCTACACCCGTGCCATTAGAATCATGACCTCGAATAATACACTAGTTATCTTCTCCTACTTACCCACCTAATCTGCTTGAAGCAACTTTTCTACAAACGAAAATCACACACTGCTACTATCAAATATAATTCTTCTGGAATGTATTTGGACTACAATACATCCCAATTTATCACCTTAAAGCTCTACAAGCTGTTCCTGCGCTTCACATGTTTTAATCCAACATCAAGCAACACCTCCTGAACTTTTGACAGAAGTACCTTCCTGAATTTGGTCTAAAGGACCGATGAGTCGCATCCTCCATCTCTACCTTACATCGTCTTCTTGAAAAGGATGCTACTACCCCCGCCTCGCTGCTCAATAGCCCTTTTTTAGCATGTCACGAACAATCTCTGGAGTCCAAATCAAACATTCCTGTTATAATGAGTGCCATCCACTGCATTCCCTCAAATACACCTCGTTCCCTGTTCACAAGAAAAGTTATCCCTGGTAACCTCCAAAATACCATTTGGTTTTCAGACTCAGGAGCATCATGCTGTCATGGATTATGAAACCCTGTGGTCCCAAATCTCATGTTCCCCCATCAGCCAATTACCGTCTTCACTGCAACTGCACACTTCACAGTCTCTGGTTTCAGCAGGACATGTATGCTAATTCACTATGTGTGCACCTGAATTTTCAACCTTGTCAAATCACCTTTAATCTTTCTTCACCATTGGCATCAATCAACTTCAAAGACATCACAGCCAAGCACCAATGATGTCTAAGAAAGTTTTTTATTCCTCGGACATTGCATATCACAGGGTACCAAACACCTTACCGAAGATCGGGAACACGTGATGCTCATTTCATCACCGAACAATCTAAAACAACTACAAGAATATCTAGCCTCGTCACTTACTGTCGTCAATTGGGATAAATCCAATACCTCCGAGTCTTATGCAAGTTTTATACTAGTCTTTCAAGGCCATTAGTTACACCAATGAAACTCCTCTACTTGAGCCCAAGATGTTTTTCAAAGCCTGGAAAAAAAAAAACTTATCCTACAAGCTCCATCCTCTGGAATACTCGGACTAATATAAGACTTTCACCTCTTCCTATTTTGAAGACTATGCCAATGCTTCCGATCCATGACACAAAAACATGGAGAGCGAATAGACCTCTTGGATACAATTCTATGCAAATTAGATCCAGGTGCACGAACTGTCCCTACTTGCCTCAAAGCGGAATCATTGCTCGACAAATCTTCTTGAAGAAAACTGAAGACATCATTTTAGGCGAATCCGGTCAGTTTGGTTCATCCATGATCTACAAGGGAATCCTGAAACAGTCCCAGCAACTCAACTCAGTAACAGCCCATCTCCGTAAACAATGCCCATTACTGATGCCTAAAATCACTTATGAGTGATTGTACTACTCTCACCCACCACTCTGCTTCCTGCTCTCAAGGGCAAGATGAAGATGAAACAGTCCCAACCACATGATGAAGACCATACTTGCCGCGGAATGAACCTCCTTTCATGACTGTCTTAACAAACGGAGGCTGAAACCCTCCAGTCTTTCCAACTGTCACTACATCCAAGTTTGGATGAGCCCAGACTATGTCTTCCTTCACAGATGGAACCAGATATGCGGACAATCAAGGACGATTCATACCGGATCTTGCTGTGGTTACCTTGCAAGAAACCGTGAAGGCTGTCATCTTTACCTCAAGGAAATCCACCCAAAAGGTGAACTCTGGCTGTAACGAAGCTTGTAAGCTGCCCGAAGAGAAGACATGAACATATACACTGCCTCAGCTACATGTACGAGTAGCCTATACTTTTGCCTTGAAGTGGGCCCTACAAGGTTTCCAGTCAGCTAGTGGAACGCCCTCAATGAATCAAGAAGCCATTCAGACCTCTGAGCCATCTCTCCAATTGCCAGCTCAAGTTGCCCGTCTTTGAAGACAGAAAGCCCATGAAAATTAAGACAGTGAAGTAGAATGGCCCTACAGACAGACTGGCTGCAAAGGCCACAGCTCTCTTCCCAGAGATTCGAGAGGAAGCAGGAGTGGCTGTATATGTGTTGACAAGAGCATAGAAGAATAGAGAAGAAAGAATGAGAATGTGAGAAGAAAGAAAGAGGATGTGAGAAGAAAGAAAGAGGATGTGAGAAGAAAGAAGGAGCACGTGAGAAGAAGGAAAGAAGGTGAGAAGAAGGAAAGAAGGTGAGAAGAATAAAGAAGAAGGAAAGAATAGAGAGGAACAAGAAGAGAAGAACCAAGGACAAGATGCATTGAATCCAGGTGTTTAACCTGTTGATACAATTTTCAAACAACTCAACAAGCCTAAGGAAAGGGCACAGTGGGGAGGAATTGGGAGCAGAGATAAACCAAGACGGATTCTAGATGAAAGACAATGAGACTTTGTTTACCAAGGCATTATATCCGAGCTGTAGTACAATGGCCATAGTAACTACCACACAGAGGAACTAACAATATTACTCAATCACAAGATATACCTAGCACCCCAGAATCTCCATTTCCATGGCCAGTACTATGCTAGAAGTTGTGAAATAAAGCAATACTTCTAACCCAGAGGACTGATGCCAACACAAAGGAAGTATTGTCTAAACACTATATCCTCTCCACGGATCCAGATTGACACAATTGAATTACCCAAGAGTGGAAAATACAAGTATCTTCTGAGTGGTGGTGGATATGTTCTCAGGATGGCCTATGTCCTACCCAGTTTACAACAGTAACTGGTCAGAGACCACCGTGAAGAAACTATCTGCGGAGATTGATATGCAGTATTGTGATCCCGATCGTTATATTGAAATCTGACCAAGGACCTGCCTTTACTGCAGAAGTAACCAGAAACATTTGGAAAACTATAGGAACTGACCTCGACCAGCACACGCCCTACCATCCCGAATTCAGCATAAGTGGAAAAGAGAACGCCACTCTGAAGAAAAAAAATTCTGAAGAGCTATCAATAAACATCTCTTCTCTGGGCCCGATATCCTACCCATTACACTCCAATTCTGTCAAATACCCCTAGGTAGCCCCACTGGTCTCACTCCTCGGAGATATTTATCTCAGCCGCACTCAGATGAGGAGTTTTCACACACAAACCACCCCACAGCCATAGCTGCAGTTGAGTGGCAGGGAACGATAGCCTTGTAAAATATTATACAATATGTGTAATGAATTGAAACTAATCTATGCCAAGTGTCTCCCTCCATTCCAGATCCAGACTCTGATCACAGCTACATCTGTGACTTTGTGTGTGCAAAACACGTCCAGACTCTCTGCGGCCAGATTTGGCCATATACCAAGTACTCCTGGTGTCCCAACCCAGAGAAACTTTGAAGGAAGACCCGCGTGGTTGCACGCTCCCATTGCAGAAAGTGGACTAGAGGCCAACCGGTTATCATGAATCACTCCATTAATCTTTTCCCTAACATCGGTATTGTCTGGTGGGTGTAGATCACAAGAGGTACAATCACCAAACAAAAGGGTGATTCACTTTTTGTATAACTCATCCAGTACTCAAGTACAACCGTTAAATTTGAGTTTTTTGCGATATTTTGCCCAATCGGATACTAACCGAATGATAGCCCATCTGAACCGACACAGATACAACAAATATCACGATACTTGGCCAGATGGGTACACCAAAACAATATGTGTGACAGATGACTATTGGGTACTAATTTGATTCCTGGGGCAGTAAGCTGGAACGACGTGGAAACGACTGGGATATAGACCTGAACTGCACTGGAAAAGAAAGACAAAAATGGTAGAGCTTATACTTGCTAAATGACATTGTTTCAAACCACCCTAGTGTAGATGGAAAGTGAACCCAAATTGGTTTTAACTATAGATATATCCCAGTCCAACAGATCAGGGTTTATGTCCTTGGTACTTTATGGTGGTGGTGAGAGAAGTTATTAGCCTAAATCACACAATTTCAACAAATATTTAAAAAAATGATAAATGATAGACTCCCCAGAATGGAGAAACTAAGACCCAGATCCCAGAACCAATGCCCACAGGAAGACGCAGAGAAGGGAGGAGTTTGGCAGATGATCCATGACATGTGTTTGTACGTACAAACCAAACAATACAACCAAACGGAAGTGACCTTACCATAAAAAATGGATGATCTTCTCAGGAGATGAAACGGAACTCGGAATTAAGGACCCATGGATCAATTATTTCCCAGTATTTATTTCCTGGCTAGTGTATGTAAAATGTTAGCCCAAGCAGAATGGTATTGGTGCAGTGTTCTATAGTCCTTGATACCTGTTAAGTGTGTTGTCATTCCTTGCATCAGGAAATTATCTAAAGTATAGATCATGGTACCTGTGCACGCATACTTGTGAGAGGATGTTCACTCATCATGGAAGAGAATCCATAACCAGTGTTCCCCAATGAGAACACTAGTTCAACATGAGAGCTACAAATTACCAACAGGCCATAAAATCACACCCACTAAGGGGATTGTGTGAGCTAAGGTGTGAGGCTTTTTCAGTGTGACCCATTCTTAGTTTCCTAGACCCAGAACTATGTCAGCTCTTAATCCTCTTGCCTAGACAGGTCTCGCGTTTAGTACCATCAGCTGTCGGGGGCTGGGAAGCTCGATAACTCTTGACCAACACCCACCACCTCAGGCAGGACCGAATTAGCTAGTTTAAAAGGTCATAGGGACCGTGAGGGACCCCTCTCTCCATCCTTACCTAGTGACAGGGAGGAAGCGGATCGAACAGATTTTAATGTTTTTAGGGGGGACTGTCAAGTTGATGATTTAGAGAAAGAAGGGAAAAAAACATTAAATCAGTTCTATCATCATATCTTTAACATTGAGTTAGTATTAAGTTCTAATTGCTTTCTGTCTGCCGTTATTTCAGATATCTTCAACACAGCTTTCCTTGAGACAGATGCATTGTCTGCTAGAAGCAAGAAAGTCAAGGACTTCCTCCTCCCCCCAGATAATACAGAGAAGAGCTTCGGAATGTGTCATATCAGCTAATGCTTCATACATACATGCAAATTTATAACTTGTCTCTTAGCGACCGCCAATTAACCAATCATGTAGTGATAAAATAGTCATATGATTAAAAAAGTTCTATTGGAATGTAATTTACTCTTATTAAAGCAGATTTCCAGTCCGAAACGGAAGGTGTCGGTCATGTTTCTCGAGCTCTGGCTGCCGGCAGCAATAATAATAATATAATTCGGAGGAGGCATATAATTGGATAAGGAGTGGAACAAAGATAGATTCCACACCTGATTTAATCATCTTGCTAGCATTACAAAAGGTTGTGTTACTCACTCTGGCGGCGCAAAGCACTTTTTGGAGCATCACGCTGGTGCGGTAGATAGCTTCTTATGTTTCGCTATAGAGAAAGTGGAAAAACCGCTGGATGGAGGAGATTGGCAGAGTGCGCCTGCATGAGGATCAGTGGATACATATGTTAGAGACCAGAGCACCGCAGGGAATGAACTATAGAAACGACCTGGCGTATATCTATTAAAACCTAAAAAAAGCTATACATATATACATGTACTAACCTTTATGCCCATATAGAATAAATATTTTAAAGTTGTTTTAATATGTTGAAAATGCCGTAACAATGAGGGAGGTACCAATTGGTCCTTATGTTTCCTATATATAGTAAGCACTGTTTGTATAATGTTGTGACCGTGATCAAAGGCTGATATTGTTGCCTGAAACGCGTTGGTGATTGTTTGTTAGTGTACCCTCTGCACATATGCATTAAATAAATACAGCATATTTTTGCACGAGTCCGCTGGTCATATACTGCTGTTTACGTCCATGTAATTAACAGCCAGTGTATACGGAGGGAAGGGGTTTCAGTGAGTGTATTACTAGTTGCAGTAGGGGAAGGAGTGTCTGTCGTCAGTCATTACTTCAGCATGTGGAGAGTGTGGGCCTTCCAGCACTGTCTGGCCAGCAGAGAGTTAACAGAGGGCCGTGCTGGAGGACCCACACTCTATGGGCAGCAGCAGGGCTCATTGTGAACTGATGACTCCTCTTCTGTCTCACTGCTTATCAGTAAAAGAGTGAAAAAATCTGGGGATACCTTTTAGAGGCTAATTGAGTATATTTGATGGTGAACTTTCGAAAGTACTAGTTCCCTTCTTCAGACATGATGTTATACAAGAAACTGAAAATTTACAGACTTTTTATACACAAAAGACATGGATCTTCAAGGGAACTTAAATCCTTAAAAATAACAAAATGCAATATAAGTAGAGGAGTTATTTACAACAGGTCAAGAAATAAAGCATCTGGAAACTTGTAAGGCATGACAGAGGGATCAGTAATTCTTGTTGTTATCTCTTAGCTATCAGGTCGTGATTTGTAGCCCTCACATTTCACACATAGTGTGACATGAAACTAGCATGAATATTAAGCCCATTTTGCAGAGTTGGAAATTTTTGCATTAATTTAAATTCCCATTCTCTCCTTTCCATCTGTGTCTTAAAATGTCCAATTAAAACAACAACTCTCAAATCTTCAACAGAGTGGTCTTCTCTGGAAAAGTGTGCGGCCACTGGGAGATCTGTTCTGCTGTTAAGGGGATGTTCACATGGCTGAATCTGGGACAGATTTCAGCTGTATTGTGCTCCAATACAGCTAAAATCTGTCCCAGGCACTACAGTAATCCACAGTAATCCCCCCCCCCGCTGCACGGCACACGCCGTAATTGCGGGGAAAAATCCTTCCCGCAATTACGGCGTGAATAAGCCATGTGAATTTAGCCTAATAGTGAATTTGTACGAGTTCATGCACTGACAGTCTCTGCCCCGTTTCCCCCACATAGAGGCCTGAAGTGAGACATTGCACACAAATAATGAGATACACCACATTGGAAGACCTGCAGGAAAATGTACCCCTGATTCTTTGTACCTACTGTGACTGTGGGACATGTACACTTTCAATGGTGTAAATGTGCCTGTAGCTCTTGCACCAGTTTTGCAGGCAGAATGAGGTGCCATTTTCTGTTGGGGCCTTCAGGGCATTCTGGACAATAATAGGATGCAGGTTTGGTGGTTGCTGAAAGGAAAGGAGAGGGGGAACTGGAAATATTTCTTTAAGTCTGTTTTTATCACTGTCTGCAGGAGACCAGAACACCAATTCTCAATGATAGATCAGTCCAGCTCTCTGCACAGTTCAGGAGCTGGACACAAAAACAATGCTGAAAACAAGCTCCGGGACAGCAACACTCACAGGTTCCGCTCCGGCTGTCACTCTCCTCCCGTCCTTGTCCA
The DNA here is from genome assembly GCA_025379985.1 of Phyllomedusa bahiana. Classification (NCBI taxonomy): domain Eukaryota; kingdom Metazoa; phylum Chordata; class Amphibia; order Anura; family Hylidae; genus Phyllomedusa; species Phyllomedusa bahiana. The sequence goes on along the minus strand of JAODAL010001047.1, from coordinate 111,194 downwards.
ATCCCAGGAGAAATGATTTGAATTGTGCTCTGCTGCCCGCCTTCTCTCAGATGCCAGAGAGGATTTGAAGGGGACGGTGCTTGGAAGGGGATGACATCGAAGTAGCGCAGAAGGTCAACTGACTGCTGCTTATAACTGTGCGCTGCTGCAGCAGTCATTGTGTTTTACATTAAACTGCGAGCCTTACTTCCTGGCAAAGGTGGCTCCCTAGGACAGTGGTCCCCAACCCTTTTTCCACCAGGGACCGGTTTGATGCATGACAAGTTTTCCATGGCCCAGTGGGGGCAAGGTTGTCAGGGGCAGGGTTATGAAGGAGGTTGGATGTTTAGAATCAGACACACACACAAAAAAAAAACAATACAGTTTATACTGTGTCATTTAGGGATATAGTATGGGATAACCAGTATTTTATACCTGGAGACTGGTTGTCAGCTCTGTGGGTCAGTATTATACATGTATATAATATACATATTGTGGGAATTAGCTCAAACAGAGGCAGTCCTTAAACGTGCAACACTGCAGGATTTATTTTCAACAGTCACAAAATCCAGAAAACATAAATAGCAGGGCTTGCTTCAGCCAAAACAAACATAACTGATAGTCCGTGTTATCGGTCACGTTACCGTACAGCGCTCCAGCTCTGGCTCTCTCACTACTGCTCACTCCACTGAGCAGTGTTTGACAGGAATGGAACCACACCCCCTCTCACCTGAGCCTGCTGGCCTTATATAGGGCTGGTAAGCCCAGGACTGGATGTGGGAGCAGCCCATCCCACCCAACTCTACAGACTGCTCCAATAAAGCCCGACCCGGATCACGGCATTACTAAAACATACAAAACCGTGTCAGTGGCCTATTGTCGCTGACACCAGAATAACAGGGCTTTATTTCACCAATCTTAGGCAGATTGGTGACACATAACGTCTGTCAACTACCACACCTTGTGCCTTCCTACATACCCCCGCCTCTGCCCAAAGCCGGGGGACTGGGCACCTTCAGCCATCATGCTATGTACCCTAGATAGGGCATCTGCATTCCCCTGCAGCTTGCCTGGCCTGTGCTCTACTGAAAAATTAAAATCTTGCAGGGCCAGAAACCAACGGGTGACCCTGGCATTCGTGCCCTTTTTTTCCCTTAACCATTTTAAAGGGGCATGATCCGTCACCAGCCTAAATTTCAGTCCCAGAAGGTAATACTGGAGAGAATCAAGCGCCCATTTAATAGCCAAGCATTCCCTCTCGATTATGGCATAATTACGCTCTGCAGGGGACAGCTTCCTGCTGAGAAAACACTCGGGATGCTCCTCCCCATTGACAACCTGGGACATTACGGCTCCTAGTCCGACCTCTGAGGCAACCGTTTGCACCACAAATTCCCGTGAGAAATCCGGGGCGACTAAAACCGGCTGTCTACACAGGGCTACTTTCAAGTTTTGGAAGGCCTCTTCAGCCTCTGGGGACCATTTGATCATGGTGGACTTAGTCCCCTTTGTCAGGTCTGTCAAGGGTGCTGCCATCTCGGCAAACTTGGGGATAAACCGCCGATAATACCCCACAATTCCCAGAAACGCTCTCACCTGTTTCTTATTAAGCGGACGGGGCCAGTTCTGGATGGCTTCAATCTTAGTTACCTGGGGTTTTATCACTCCTCTTCCCACGATATACCCCAAGTATCGGGCCTCTTCCATTCCTATGGCGCACTTACTGGGATTGATGGTAAAACCCCCTTTCCTTATCGCATCCAGGACAGCCTGGACCTTTTTTATGGTGACTCTCCCAATCGCAGCTGAAAATCACAATACCGTCTAGGTACGCTGACGCATATGCCCAGTGGGGCCATAAGATCCTGTCCATGGCCCTCTGGAAAGTGGCGGGGGAACCTTGCAACCCAAACAGCATTCTTACATATTGGAAGGACCCTTCCGGTGTGGAAAATGCCATCTTTTCCCGGGCTTCCTTGGCTAGGGGAATCTGCCAATACCCCTTGGAAAGGTCTAGGGTGGTGATATATCGGGCTTGCCCTAGCCTCTCAATAAGCTCATCCTCCCGGGGCATAGGGTATGCATCCACCTTTGACACTTCATTGAGCTTGCGGTAATCATTGCAGAACCGCCACTCACCGTTGGGCTTTGGGACTAACACGATGGGGCTGGACCATCCGCTTTTCGACTCCTCTATCACTCCTAATCTTAACATCCTTTGTACCTCCTTTGCACTATCTGTCTTCGATCCTCGGGAATCCTATAGGGTTTTAAGCTTACCCTCACCTGAGGCTCGGTCACGATCTCATGTTCCACAACAGAGGTTAGTCCTAGGGCCTCTGTGAACAAGTCCCTATTCTTTTGTAACAGCTGTCTGCACTGTAGGGTTTGAGAAGGGGACAGGGTCTCGGCGATCTTTACTTCCTCAATTGCAGACTCTGGTCGGGACCACAAGCAAGAAGCCTCCGGGGAGTCCCTATCTTTCCAAGGCTTGAGCAAGTTAATGTGATATATTTGATAGGGCTTCCTTCTACCGGGCTGGTGGACCCTATAGTTGACGTCCCCCACCTTCTCAACTACCTCGTAGGGACCCTGCCATTTTGCCAGGAACTTGCTCTCCACCGTGGGTACTAAGACCAGGACCCGATCCCCAGGACTAAACTGCCTCACCCGGGCTGACCTGTTATAGACTCTCGCTTGCGCTTCCTGCGCCTGTAAGAGATGCTCCTTAACAATTGGGAGTACCTGAGCAATTCGCTGCTGTAATTGTGTCACATGCTCAACGACACTTTTATAGGGTGTGACTTCACTCTCCCAGCTCTCTTTGGCAATATCCAATAGACCCCTCGGATGTCTGCCATAAAGTAATTCAAAAGGGGAGAACCCTGTGGAGGCTTGTGGAACCTCTCTAATAGCAAACAACAGATAAGGTAAAAGGTAGTCCCAATCTCGGCCATCCTTCTCGACTACCTTCTTCAACATGGCCTTTAAGGTCTTGTTGAAACTTTCCACTAAGCCATCTGTCTGGGGTGATAAACAGAGGAGCGTAGTTGGGTCACCTTCAGCACCTTACACAGGTCCCGCATAACTTTTGACATAAACGGGGTACCTTGATCCGTCAGGATCTCCTCGGTAGTCCTGTTCTGGAAAATATGTGGCACAACTCCCTAGCAATCACCTTGGAGGAAGCATTTCTTAGGGGCACAGCTTCAGGGTATCTGGTGGCATAGTCCATGATGACCAGAATATACTGGTGTCCCCTAGCCGATTTTACCAGGGGTCCCACTAAATCCATGGCGATCCTCTCAAAAGGAGTTTCAATAATAGGCAGGGGTATGAGAGGGCTACGGAAACTGGTGGCCCGGGAGGTTACCTGGCACTGGGGACAGGACTGGCAATAATCACGGACTTCACGGTAGCACCCTGGCCAGTAAAATCTGGGTAGAATTCTTTCTACGGTCTTGTCTGCCCCCAAGTGCCCCCCCAACACATGACCGTGGGCCAGAGCCATTACCATACGTCGATATGGTTTTGGAACCAAAAGCTGTTCCACGACGTCCTCGTGGATTTTGGTAATGCGATACAACAGGTTTCCATTTACAGCAAAGTGGGGAAATCTCTCCTCTGCCCCTGGCTCTTGAGGAACCCCATCAAGCACACCACACTATTGAACGCCCCTTGTGTAGGTCTCGTCTGCAGTTGACTTTCCCAAAGTTTCCCGGGAGACCCCTAGGTCGGGAACGGTCTCGTCAGGGGTTGGCTCCTCCTCGTCACCTACCATGACCGAGAATGGGAACTCGGGGGCCACGTTGGGGTCAGGGCTCTCAGGGGGCTTCCCTTGGACGGTGCTTTCCCACAGTCCCCAAAAGAGAGGGCAGTCCCGGCCTATTATCACTTCATGTAGTAACCCCTGCACAATGCCTACATGGTGTGACACTGTACCCTTACTGGAGTTTAACATGACTTGGGCCACTGGGTAAACTTTGGTATCTCCATGTATGCATGTGACCCCCAAGGTTTTCCCTGGGACCAACACAGGGGGATACAATATGTAATCAGTTCTGTCATTATAGAGATATATGCCCCCTGTAATAATAAATAAATATAGCCCCCCTGTAATAATAAATAAATATAGCCCCCCCTGTAAGGGCTAGGTTCATACGGCTTATTGCCGACGTAATTGTGGGGACGGATTTCGCCCCGCAATTACGCCGGATGCCGTGCAGCGGGGCGGGGCAGGGGGCTGGCAGCTCGCCGGCCCCATAGACATGCATTATTCACGGCGCGTACACACTGTAAATAATGTGCATATCACTTTCTCCCCGCTTGCCGTATTCGCCGAGCAAGGAGGAGTGACGGAATCCATAGCTGCCCCAGTAGTGATAATGATACATAGCTGCCCCAGTAGTGATAATGATACATAGATAGCTGCCCAGAGTGTAATAATACATGGATAGCTGCCCATAGTGATATGATACATAGCTGCCCAGCAGTGATAATGATCATGCTGCCCCGTAGTGAATAATACATGATTAGCTGCCCAGGTGAAATGATACATAGCTGCCCGTAGTGATAATGATACATAGCTGCCAGTAGTGTAAGATACATAGCTGCCCCATGTAGTGATAGTGATACATAGCGCCTCGTAGTGAAAATACTAGCTGCCCCAGTAGTGATAATAATACATATGCTGCCCCAGTAGTGACTATAATACATAGCTGCCCCAGTAGTGATAATAATATAGCTGCCCCAGTAGTGATAGTGATACATAGATAGCTGCCCCTGTAGTGATAATAATACATAGCTGCCCCAGTAGTGATAGTGATACATAGATAGCTGCCCCTGTAGTGATAATAATACATAGATAGCTGCCCCTGTAGTGATAATAATACATAGCTGCCCCTGTAGTGATAATAATACATAGCTGCCCCTGTAGTGATAATAATACATAGCTGCCCCTGTAGTGAAAAAATAAACATAGCTGCCCCCCCAGTAGTGATAGTGATACATAGATAGCTGCCCCTGTAGTGATAATAATACATAGCTGCCCCTGTAGTGATAATAATACATAGATAGCTGCCCCTGTAGTGATAATAATACATAGATAGCTGCCCCAGTAGTGATAATAATACATAGCTGCCCCTGTAGTGATAATAATACATAGATAGCTGCCCCTGTAGTGATAATAATACATAGCTGCCCCAGTAGTGATAATAATATATAGCTGCCCCAGTAGGCAGCCAGGGCGATTAAAAAAAAAAAAAAAAAAGAAAGAAAAAGAAGTCACTTACCTTTCCCGGATCCTCGGCCGAGCTTCTCCTCCCAGCAGCCGACATTCGACCGCACTGAGGGGCACAGGGGGTGTGACGTCACTGTGCATCACACTCCCTGCGCCGCTGATCGTTGTAGATGCGTGGCTCAGTGAGTTCATCGATAAGGAAAGCTGGGACAGTAATGAACTGTCCCTGCTTTCTCTGTAATGCAGCCGCACGGTGTGCACAGCTGCTATCCGTGTGCAGCCGTTGTAATTCTCTGCGTTGTAGTAATGCAGAGAAGATGCTGACCGCCCGGACTAAAGTCAGCGGGCAGTCGGCATCCGGTGTAGCCGGCGTTGCGGACCTGCAGGGAATGCGCTAAGGCCCGGCACTGGTCTGCGACCCAGCGGTTGGGGACCCCTGCCCTAGAAGATCGCCCACCTCTGCCTACCCATCGTCCCAGCCCTGCCTCAGCGTCTCAACGGAAACAAACACGTTATCTCAGCAGTAGAGAAGATAAAATATGGGCGTTGTGTCCCACTAGGTTCACTCAGGGGGCATGAGGACAGTAGGAACATCTTTTCCCGCCACAGGATCGTGTAGACGGCGTCACAGGAGATATAGTATTTCCGGATTGTATTGCGTGCTTTTCTCTATAACCTACCCACATTAGTTCCTGACACTTTAGTGGTGGCCAATGGTCAGTGTATGTGCCAGTCATTGAGTGGCCAAAGACATCTCCACCGACCTCTGCTATGTGTTGCTCACGTGTAGCCGAAATCAGGCCCGTCCAGTAATGATTCCGAGTACCTTAGATGACACTGTATTCTGTGCTGCGGATGCTCACTCCTACCAGCTGTGTCCCGGATGTAACAGAGGTGTCTCGATTTGATGGAACTCTTTTCTCGACACCTGCATCCTCGGAAGACTCAGACAAGTAGAGTAAGAAAGACAAAAAGCAAAAGACAAAATATAGGGGGTACATACAGTCATTTACAGCAGCTGTAGAGTGGGCTCCTAAAATAAACTCCACCGGTGGCCCAGAAACAGCTCAACTGGTGGGACCTCAGAATCAGCTCCACCTGTGGGCCCCCCAGTCCAGCACGGTCTATAGACATTTACAAACCGTCCTGAAAAATAATGAAAGCTGCAAAACCAGACTTCCCTTCAGTCTCTTTGTTGGGATCTGTCCTGTAGAGAGAGGAAGGGAGGATGATTATTTCCATGCAGAACCCACACATCCAAGGGATGGACATCATTACCTTCTTCAAACGTCTCTGTACTGTGGTGAGTGCTCACATCGTGGATGGAAATGGTTCTAGGACTGGCAGGGGTCTGTCCTGGCCGCTACACACCAGTACTCTAACTAATAAAGATGGGGGTAGCCTCTGCCCCAGACATGTTCTGACATCACACAGACCTGACACACAGAGATGTTTGACAGGGCAAGGATTAAAGGGGTTGTTTTCACTACTTTTGATCCTCTCACCTCATCCTGTTTTTCTTGGTTTCATTTTTAATACAGGGGCTATGAATTAGTGGCTTCCTACATACGCTGTAGTAGAAGCCAGGTCTGTGTTTCATAGCAAACCAGTACTGGCAGCCTATCAGAGAGATCGAACAGGTCCTGTACTATCATGTAAATAGCAACTAGTACTGGCAGCCTATCAGAGAGAATCGAACAGGTCGGTAGCTATACGACCTGGGGAGGCTGAAAGCAGACCATACAAGAGTCCGAGGGCATACTACAGGAAAAGTAGGTACACATGTAAACTGGACATACTTGGCCAAAGTGAGCTTGTCTATTTGAGAAGATCTTTAACCAAGAAAAGCAGCAATCCTTTATAGTGCTAATACAACCCCTTAGAAGCGACCGCAGACGTCGTCCTGGAGGATTTGGTCATGTGGAAGAGCAAGCGAACAAAGGACTATTCTGCGCGAAAGAGAGGCTGAAACTCTGAACATGCCTTTTATTAGGACTTGAGAGGGCGCTTTTACAGCATTGGCGTTCAGGAAAGGGTCTGCACAAGAGCGTAAAATTTTGCATCACTCCCACCACCAACGGTCAAAAATGGGTTAGGAAAAAAACTCCGGCCTTATCCCTCTCCTCCACTGCCTGGTTTTCATCCCTACCCAGCATCCCCCTCTAGACACACTTATTCCTTCTCTCTAGTGTCACACCTCCGCCTCAGTGGTCTCTTCTCACCAGGTGCGCCCTCCTGGGTCTACCTGTAGCGTAACAACCCTCCCTCCAAACCACTGCTGCAGCCTATTGCTGGAGATGTGGCCCCCTACACAACATCGACAAAGGAAGAGACAACCCTTGTAAGACCCCTTCCAAGAAAGCTGGTGGTGGACGACCCAGAGGCGCGGATGTGACACTACAATTGAACTAAATGTAGGTTGGTTTGAATACATGGAAAGGCTCAATTACACACATCAACATCTCAGCTACACAAACACTCACATTACACAACACACGGCTCATACTACGTCTCACACTTACACACACGAGCCGGCTCAACTACACTCCACGTTACCACGCGCGCCACGGCTCAGCTACAGACAGTTACGTCCTACAACACACACGACTCAGCCAACAGGCACGTTTACACACACAGAGCGGCTTCAGTACAGGCACGTTACGCGCACACAAACGGCCTCAGCTACAGCATCGTTACAGACACACACTGCTCAGCTACAGGCACATTACACACACCACCCGCTCAACTACAAGCACTTACACACACTGTTCGGAGGCTGGCAGCTACAGCACGTTATCGACAACGAGCAATCGGACTCAGCTACAGGCACTCGAAGATTACACACATCACCGGCTCAGCTACAGTAGCACATTAACACTCAAAAAACTGCTCAGATACAGCCCAGTTACACACACATCCACGGCTCAGCCACAGTCCGTTACACACACAGCGGCTCTCTAGCTACAGGCTACGATTTCTACATCACCACGGCACCAGCTACTACAGGCACACATTACACACTCCACTGTACCGGACATCTGCATTACAGAACACACTTACACACACAGACGGCTCCAGCTAAAGGCACGTTACACACACAACTGCTCTAGCTACAACAGTGGCACACTTACACACAAAACAAAACGGCTCAGCTACAGCACTATACAACACTCACACAGCTACAGCTACAGGCAAACGTTACACACGACTCGCTTCAGACACAGGCACTTACACAGCACATTCGGCTCGACTACAGGCACATTCACCACACACAAGCCATCTACAGGCACGTTACACAGAGCACACCCCACGGGCAACGGCTTCAGCTAACCAGGACCACGTTCTCCAACACACACACGGCATTCAGCTAAGGCACATTACACAACACGCTCAGCTACAGGCACTTTACAACACAGCGGCTCAGCTACAGGCACGTTACACACACACGGGGCTCAGCTACTCACTATACACACACACGGCTCAGCTACCGGCACAAACACACACGGCTCAGCTCAGCACGTTACCACACAACCACCGGCCTCACTGCAGGCACGTTACACACACACACGTCCAACTACAAGACACATTACACACATTCGCTTCAACTCACAGGAGCACATTACACACACACATGGCGGACTACAACTACATAGTCACATTCACACACACAGCTCACCACAGGCACATTACACACACACAACACTCGACTTCACAAGCCACATGCAACGTTACATACATACACACCATGCTGCAGCTACAGTGACACATCTAACACACACACGGCTCAGCTACTCCCACATTCTCTCACGTACACACGGCACACGGTTCTCTAGCAAGGCACATATAACACACACCCCTACCCCAGCTCCATAATTGATCTCAGTTGGTCCGACGCAACCAACACCCGCTACGTGCCCCCGACTCACACGGCTCAGCTATCAGGCACATTACAGACACACGCTTCAGCTACAAACCCACATTACACACACACGTTAGAACACGGCTCAGCTACAGGCACTTACACAACACACGCGGCTTCAGCTACAGGCACGTTACACACCACGGCTCAGCTACAGGCACGTAACACACACACGGCTCAGCTTAACAGGCACATTACACACTACGGCTCAGCTACAGGAACGTTACACACACGGCTCAGCTACAGGAACGTTACAAACACTCACTGCTCAGCTACAAGGCACATTACACCACACACCTGCTCAGCTAACACGGCACATTACAACCCACAGCGACTGTCTCAGCATACAGGCACATCAACTCACACCGGCTCAGCTACATGCACATTACACATCAGACGGACTCACTCACAGTCACGATACACACACACATTAACGCAACCTGATAGCGCCTCAGACAACAGGACACTTACACACACATTGACTCCAATCACACACGGCTCACTACATGCACTGTTCCCACATACGAGCACACTACAACGCACATTACACACACACGGCTCAGCTACGCACATTACACACACACGGCTCAGCGACAGGCACATTACACACACACGGACGTCAGGCAACGGGTCACGGTACCACACACGGCCGTCAGCTACACGCACATTACACACGACTGGCTCAGCTCTACAGATGCACATATACACACAACACTCGGCTCAGCTACCGGACACATTACAACACGACAAACGGACATCACTCACAGGCACATTACAACACACACAACTGCCCAGCAACAGCGCACATAAACGCGCACACAACGGCATCAGCTACAGGCCGTTACACACGAACACACTGCTCAGCTGACAGGAACGTACACAGCACCACGTCTCAGCTACTAGGCACTAGATACATTCACACAGCGTGCTCAGATTACACGCACATTTCTCACACACAGATGACGGCTCACTACAGGCAACGTTACACACACACAACGCTCAGCTAACAGGTACATTACACAAAACCAGGCTCAGCTACATGCACATTACACACACCGGCTCAGCTACAGGCACATTACACACACATGGCTCAGCTACAGGCACTTAAACACACACACGGCTCAGCTACAGGCACATTCACACACACCCAAACGGCTCAGCCTACATGCACGTTACACACATACGGCTCAGCTACCAAACGCGAACATTACAGGCACACACGGCTCAGCTACAGGCACGTTACACACACACGGCTCAGCCACAGCACATACACACCACATGAGCATTCGGCCAGCTACAACAGGCACGTTACACAAACACTCTCAGCTACAGGAACGATAGCAGCACAGACCTCAGCTACAAGCACTTACTCACACACGGCACAGCTACAACGCCAACGCACATTAACACACACACGGCTCAGTCTACATGTAACTTTATACACACACGGCTCACTGACAGGCACATTTACAAGCACCACACGGCTCAGCTACCCGCACATTACACACACACGCTCAGCTACAGGCACGTTCACACACACACACGTGACCTCAGCTACATCACATTTCACTACACACACACGGCTCATATCTACGGCAACATTACACACACACGGGCTCTAGCTAACAGCGCAACATTACACACCACGGCACTCAGCTAGCAGGCACTGTTACACACACATCTACCCTCAGCTACAGGAGCACGTTACACACAGGTCGGCTCGCTACAGCACTTTACACACAACTAGTCCGGCGCTCAGCTACAGGTACATTACACACACACGGCTCGCAACAGGCACGTTACACACATGGCTCAGCTACAGCACGTAGACAACACCACGGCTCCAGCTACAGGCACATATACACACGACAAGAATCGGCTCAGCTACAGGCACGTTACACACATAGTCGGCCTCACCTATCGGCACGTTACAACCACGAAAATACACTTACAGATACCACACACTCTGCTGCAGCCTTCTTGACCCACATGAACTCCCTCCTCTCCATGTGACATCATCACAGGTCCTGGCATGCACAAGATCGTCGACCAGCGACGGCTTCTTTCTTGCAGGTGGAGGTATGAGGGGAGGGCGGGGCGGGGTGTTGTCTGTTATTAATTGCTTCATTACTGATTCTTTTTGTATCCCTTAGACACAGTTCAAAGTGATAAAATTCAATATATAACTTAAGAGATTTCATAAGGAATTCACTATACAATACATTTAAGCTCCTTGTGTACATGAACACTGTCTGTCTCCTAGAAATGATAACTTCATCAGATAACACCAGAGGTTCCGCGCATGGTAACAGAAGATGAAGGTCTCTATAGAGGTTCCAGGAAGTCACTATAATGGTAGGGTATGAGTTTAGAGATAGAACATGAAGACATTCACGTCCACACTAATAGTGAGATAATGCTTATACAAGGAGAGTTTTGAGGAACCAGGACTTCCTCTGCAGGCTGAAGAGACCCTGACACATCTCACCACCCTCCCGACTCCCATTTTATCAGTCCCCCTCCTGTTCTGTTGTCATGGACGCTTCTCTAACTCAGGGAAGTCCAGAGCATATTAGTGAGTCTCTGGTTTCATTCTCAGCTCTATGAATGGGTCACAGGACTCTTCAGCAGAAACAACATCTACAGCGCATTGAAGCTGATTATTTTGCAAAAACACATAAGACAGCAAACACCAATCGCTGGACATATGCATATAGGAGACACTCTGAGTGCATCAAGAAGCTAAAAAACCATCATAGATACTAGAGAGCACTCCCTAGGGGACCAGAGACAGGCGGCCTGCTTAAAAAGGGGTTGTCCCACTCTGACAACCTGTTTTTCATAGAGTCAGTAGCATTCTTTCATTCATTGCGTCCTGGTCACTTCCTGGTCAAGCTATGGGTAATTGTAGCATATGAGCTCATGTATTCAACCTTCTGCTAAATAGGATAAACATCCTCCTTGAGGCTCCATTCGAAGCATCTGAGGCAAAGTTTAAACAGTCAGTAAATTTGTCAGTGCTGGGCTGAACGCCCGGTCTGCCGGGAGCAACGTTCGTAAGCAGCATTCTGATCTTGGCGACCACACACCCTGATACACATTCTGCTAGGCAACACACTGTGAGTGACAGAAGGTCCAGCCAGCGCACCCCGTGCCAGGGGGCGTGGAAATGCACCCAGCCATGGAGGACCCAGAGGCGTACATTCAGACTCCAATCTACTACAGTGGGCGAGGGTGTCCGGGAATCACATTTAAACTCCCTGATTGCTGAGTGCAGCGCCTGTGATATTTCCTGGCTGCCTTCATACCTGTGATTATTGCTTGATTGTCCTTGTACCTGACCTCAGCTTGTTTCCTGACCCCGGTTTTCTCTCCGTTTTGTACCTCGCTCCCGTTCAGTTTGACCTCAGCTTGTTTACGTTTTCTCTTTGGTTCCGTTTTGTGGCTTGGCGTTTCTGATTGGTTTTGACCCGGACTGTCTGACTATTCTTCTTCCTGACGGCCCCAGCACTCTAGCAGCGCAGGGACTGTCGCCCAGTTGGCGTCTGCTGCCTAGGACAGTGCATCAAGTAGGCAGGGACAGTGGGCTGGGTTCCAGTCAGGGCTCACGGTACCTCCCTTGACGTGACATAATTAGTGTCTTTTGTCTGAAAGATCAGATAAAACACAAGCTCTTCAGGCTGTTAGGCTGAACATTTTCTGATACAGTCTGGATTGCTTATATTGAATAATATCCATATTTATACTGGAGATATGATTACCACAGGGATTCCTTTTTCACTGAACTTAAAAATAAATACCTCCGCACTCCTCACTTGACCACCACCCAGTCACCAGCACGTAGACAGTGTTGCAAGTGCACAAAATCCATTTGCTGAGGTGAAATGAAAACATAGGGTAGGTCCACACCGCACTGACAAAATACCAGTAGGATAATCCGACCGGTATTTTGACGCTTTTTGGGCACGGTTTGTGGATTTAGCCATCTCCCTTTGCATTGAACAATTCATGTTCTGCGCAAGGGCAAGAATGAATATGTTCTAAGAAAGGACCCATTTATCATTGCCCCCCAAAACCTGGTCCGTGCATAAAGGATTGCTTCAAAATGTTCCCCACATCTATGGATTATTATTATTTACCCCATTATTATACCCCCTGATATGCCCTCATGTACCCCACATGGGTTACATACCCCACGTTAGAAATTCAAATACAGCATCAAATAAAACTACTACTTATCATTATGCCACGGATAAGTACCCTAAAGGGTATTGTTTCCACAATAGGGTGAGTTCTTAGGAGTTTCCACTTGTTCCCAAGAGACCTTAAAAATATGACCAGTCCAGCAAAATCTTGCTCTAAAAGCCTAATAGCGCTCCTTCCCTTCTGAATGCTGCCATGTGCCCAAACAGTAGTTTACACCCACATATGGGGTATTGCCGTACATGTGTAACAAATTTTGGAATATATTTCTTTCTAGCATTCCGTGTGAAAAATTAAAAAATTCAAAGCAAATGTGATTTTTAATTTTCATAGCCCATTGCTAAAATGGGGTCTATATACTCTTTACGCCACTTGATAAATTTTTTGAGGGGTTGTGTTTTTTTGGGTAAAGTTTTACCATCATAAGGTGTCTGCAAACCTAAACTGGTGCCTTAAACATAGCTCATTAAAAAGGAGCCCAAAAATCAACAAGGTACTCCTTTAGTTTGCATTAAAGGGGTTATCCTCTTGGTAAAAAGTTATTTAAAAGGATCCCCAAGTAAAAACTTAAAAAAACCATACTCCCCCTTCACTGGTCCCTGGTTCCTTACGGGCATCAACCCTTTGGCCGTTGATTGGCTGCAGCGGCCATATGCGCCCCAACTTTCATCACCATTCAGAAGTGATCATTAAATTAAGGGCATATGACCACAGCTGCGGGACAGCGGTCTAGGGGGAAGGCGAGTATAGGTTTATTTTTTATTTGGGGCCCTGAATTTTTTTTTTTTCATATTCAAAAAAGTACTTTTATTAATAAATGCAATCAACACTACAAGAGGAAATAGAAATAATGCAACAGTCCTTTCTGTAATTCACATCTAGCAGAAGAGACAGAGAAATTTCTATTAACTTTTTCAAATGGCTTAATATAACTTCGTGAAATAACACAATGCTCCTGGATTGGTAACCTAACAGCAAAAAGTTATACCAACATGTACTATAATTGTGACAGTAGTCTACAGATTAGCAATAAGATTAGTCTGAACTGAAGCATAAAAAAACACAAAATAAATAGGACATTACTTACTTAGGAAACAGCACCATTTTGGGCCTTGTTCTCAGCTCAGTGGCTGGACTAAACTGGGCCCAGGAGCAAGCAACTCTAGCCTTATATGCTGCTGGGAAAAAAAAACTGACAGGTGAAGCTGATTGCTGAATAACAACTCAAAGATCCCACCGCTAAGGGAACACTTAAATGATACAGACTGCACATTAGCTTGGTACCTGTTCCCACCAGCATGCAGAAAAACCACAGTGTAATGCATGGAGAGACTGCAGAAATGCAAAAATACCCATTAAACAACCACTTACACATCCTCAGGGCATGAGGGGGGTGGTTTCCGGTATTATAATTGCATATAGATAAAGCAATACATAAGGGTACAAACCATGCTGGCTTACAGCCTCTTAGTGATGCCCATACTAACAGATTAGGCGGGCTGCCCAGCACTTCTGGGTATCCAACACAAAACATAGTCACCCTTAGCTCCCCAGCTCTGTTGGGCAGGTAAAAAATGTCATACTGGAAAAATGTTAAATATGAGGTATTAGTTGGTAATGGGCCCCAATAAACAAGCTCACAAGCCTCTTCACGGCTCCTCATGTCTTGCGAGTCCCTACACTAATAATTTACAAAAAAAAACCAAAAATAAATAGGACATTACTTACTTAGATAACACCACCATTTTGGGCCTTGTTCTTGAACTGAAGCATATCATCAGATCCAAACTTACATTAAAACAGAAAAAGAAAACCAAGTGCTGCCAATTCTGCACATCCCGCGGAGGACCCCCAGGCCCAACAACTTCATTCTATATCTAGTCAGAGAAAAGATCCCCAAAGATACAAAGACGGTCTTATATGAGGTTGGAGTATTCAGGGGAAGATGTGAAGGAGACCCAATCCCTCCATGTCATATTGTGCTTGTCGAGGAGGTGAGTATTATTTGCTCTTAGTTCCTCCATTCTCTGTAGATGGAAAATCTCACTAAACCAGGATGTGATCGACGGAGTTATGGTGGATCTCCAAAGTCTTAGAATCAGAATCCTTGCTGCTACTAAAAGAAAGAGCAGGAGGCTTCCCTTTAGGGCATAAGTGCTTTGTGGGAACTTAAAAAGAAGGAGCACGGAGGGATCATTCTGCAAGGTTATTCCCGGTATTTAATTTAATGATGTCAATTACTCTGGTCCAGAAAGAATCTCCACACACCCAAAAGATATGGGTTATTGATCCCTGTGTTTCCCCACATCTCCAGCAACATGATGGGACTGAAGGATATAGTTTATTAAGGAGGGTTGGTACCCTATACCATCTAGACAGAACTTTGAAATTTGTTTCTTGGATTCGGCAAGATACCGTTCCCCTATGTGTTAAAATACACACTTTCTCCCATGAGTAAATGATCATTTAAAGGGGTTTTGCCACGATGTAATTTTGACGTGGGATCCTCCAAAATGGGTATTTAATCACTTTTTTCTAAATATGTCATTATGTCAAAAAAGTGAAGCCTCTGAGAGCTACAGCATTGCTCAGTCCCCCTTAGTTTCCTGACAGTTTACATTAGACACGACCAGGAGCTTATCTGGCCTTGCTTGCATGTTTGCACTTCTTATCTGATGACAGGGAACATGAACCAGCTTGCAAGGGACTGGGGAGAAATATCTTTTTCTTTTATATAGAAAATCCACTGGTTGTAATGTGATTATTTGAGTAAACATTGTACACGACCCCTGCTTACTGGCTCTGCTCAGCCTCCCACTCTCTCCCCCGTGACGCTGCATCCTATGTTTATCTTCTCTTCTGAGCAGACAATAGGTAAGGAACTCACGTCTTGGCAAAACCCCTTTAAGTTCTGTCTCCCATCGATTTTGATAAGTGGGTTTGTATGGGGTTAAGGTAGTAATTATCATGTTATATATCTGAGAGATGAGATGGGCTGGAGGTTACTTAAGAGCACATAGTGATTCAAATTCTGTTAAATCCCTCTGTAAATCTAGTTTCTTTTTATTAACAGTGTAGAAATGTCTGATTTGCATATACTGCAACCACGTGTTGGGTGTCCTCTTCTCGAAAGGTATTAGTGTTTCATAAGCTTTAAAGAAGGTGGTGTCCAGAAAGTCTTGTAACGTGAGAGTTCGATATTTTGAGTCTTTTTGATATATCAAGGAGGGGGGTAGATATTGATATTGCACTATTCCCTATTATCGGGATAAGAGGCCCGTCTGGGAAGAATAGCCTATATTTTGGACCATACACTCTGAGAACAGAAGATGTGATTCTGGAAACGAGGTATATTTGTGAGTATAGTGTCCATGGTAGAGCTGATAATGGGGAGCCGATTATTGCCTCTTCCATCTGAATAGTATGATTTGATGATCGGCAAAGCCAACCCACCCTTTATTTTGGATCGAATCAAAATGTCTCTCGCAATTCTTGGCTTTTTCCAGCCCATATGAAGTGAGCAAGATATTTATTGATACCCTGGAAAAAGGTCTTAGGGAGCTTAAGTGGGATAACAGACGTGGTAAGATATTCACCTTTACGATGTTCACCCCACCCAAGAAAAATCCTTTTTATCCCATCTGCTAAGGTCAGCTTTTATAGAAGTTAATAGGGGAGCATAGTTGAGGTCGTATACAAGATGTTGATGTAGCGGGATTTGTATCCCTAGGTACCCTGTTTCCCTGAAAATAAGACAGTGTCTTATATTAATTTTTGCTCCTAAAGTTGCACTATGTCTTATTTTCAGCGGATGTCTTATTTTTCCATGAATAAATTATAGCATGCTATACTAGTGTGTGTGTGTGTGTGTATATCTCAAAGTTTAGAGTCACAAACCATAGGATATATGTATGTAAAGGACATTTTATGGCAGCTGCAGTGACTTATCTCAAAGGATGGCAAATGTGATGCTGGGACTTGTAGAACTAGAAGTTCTAACGTGCCCCATCAGCCATCCTGTGAGATGTGTGTGTCAGTATCACTGCTCTGTTCTCCCCCCTTTTCCCTCTATTACTTACATGTACTTTCTGTCTCCTGTCCTGGGATGTTCTTGACCTTTGGTGACATCACAGTCACATGACCTCCCTTCACAGGTCCTTCAACCCTCTGTAATGATTTCCGCTATGTCTTATTTTCGGGGGTTGGCTTATATTGGGGAATTCAACAAAATATATGCTATGTCTTACTTTCGGGGGTGTCTTATTTTCAGGGAAACATGGTAAGTAAGTGATTGCTTAGCCCAATTAAAAGGAAGGTTACGGTTTATTGAGTCCACTACCGAGTCTGGGTGGGTAATGGTTAATGCAATACTTTTAGAAAAATTTACTTTGATATTACTAAATTGGCCAAATTCCTTTAGGATATTCATTAGAACCGGGAGAGATGTAATCGGATGTGCAATGTATAAAAGGAGGTCATCTGTGAATGTAGAGCATTTGTATTGCTGATCCTTTATTTGTATACCTCACACATCTCCTGCGTTTCTGATGGACTGCATAATAATGACATATAGAATAGGTGATAGCGGACATCCCTGCCTGGTTCCGTTGCGAATCTGAAACGGTCTGGAAAGGGACCCATTTGTTCATATCTGGGCACAAGGGGCATGATATAGGGCAAGGATTCTGTGCATCATAACCAATGTTCGACAGAGCAGACTGCAAAAATCACCAGTCTACTCTAACAAACGCTTTCTCCGCATCCAGCGATAGGAGCATGCATGGTGTGTTTGTATGATAAGCGTGATTTATGATAGAAAAAGTTTTTAGGTTATTGTCCCTGGCTTCCCTTGATGGGACGAATCCCACCTGGTCAAAATGTATTAGTTTAAAACTGAATTGAGTCTCAGTGCTATCATTTTAGCAAATATTTTAGTATCAGTATTTAACTCCTTAACAACCACCCACAGTCTTTTGACGTTGGCTGGTGCGGGTCATTTGTCTGCAGCGATGTCTTTTGGCGTCGCTGCAGACATCGGAGTTTGCGGCACCCGGCGCCACGGCTGCGGTGGGGTCGGGTCTGTACTACACAGCCCTGATCCCAGAGCATCTCCTACGAGCACGGCGGATCGTCACCGCAGCGCAATCAAAGGGTTTCCTTGCTCTGTCGGGTAATCGGAACGCCCGGTGACCTGACAGAGCCCGGGGAATGGCTGCACAGTCAGCCCTGGGGACCTAGAGTGGCGCCAGGGCTGTCTGTGTAACAAGCCAGTGACCAGGACAGACTGGCAGACTGACACAGATTATAATGTATTAGCATATATTAATATTCTAATAAATTACTAAGTTTAAAAAAAAAAAAAAAAAAAAATGTAGAACCGTTCTCCCTTCAGGGGATTTAAAAAGAAAAGTAAAAAAACAGAAAAAGTGTAAAAAAGAATGAATAAAAAAATAATAATAAAATAAAAAATAAATATTTAATAAAAAAAATAATTGTGCATATATTACACGCACAAAAACCCCTACACATATTAGGTATCCACACGACCGTAATAACCTGTAGAATTAATCTAATAAGTTATTAAGTGTGAAATGTGAATGGTGTAAAAAAAATTTTTTTACAAAAAACATTTTTTATTTCAAAATAAAAAAAAAATCTTCAATTATTTATAAGTGAACTTAAACTATTCCTCCATAAAGTACAACTTGTCTTGAATAAAATGAGGCCTCATACAACTGCGTCATTGAAAAAACAAAAAAGTTACAACTTTTGAAACGCAAGGAGGAAAAAAACGAAAAAAAAATTTGGTCTTTAAAAAGGGGTTTTTGCCGGGAAGAGAGTTCTTTACCCCCTTTTTACACAGAGAAGAATAAAAAATCAGTGAGCATAAACACTGCGGGGAGAGAGGGGGGGGGAGAAAGGGAGTGAGGAAAAAGGGAAGCGCTCAAAAGTTAACTCAAAAATGAATTATAAAGTTGATTTTAACGCAGACACGGCTATAAGCACTTTCCCCCTGTCCCTTAAAAGTCTTCATTTTTCCTGTCTTGATAAAAATTTTTCACCCAAGGTGGGATAGCCCTGTCGCTTTGGTGTTCTAATGCAAAAACTTTCCCGGGTAAAACTAAGGGGGACTGAAAAAATGGCGTGGTTTTTCAAAGACTTTTCACTTTTTTTTATGACATATATTTGGGAAAAAGTGATTAAATACCATTTTGCAGATCCCACGTCAAATTTCCCCTTTCGGGGGAAACCCCCCTTTAAACTACTTTTCAGGCTTCCGTTAAGGGGATTTTAAAAGCGATAAGGTCTATAGCTGGGGGAAAATTTAGCTTTGGGTCTTTACGGTTGGGGAATTCGGGAATGGTTTTGTAAGAAGGAAGGGGGGGAAAAAATTGACTTTGGGGAAATTTGGTTAAACGATTTAAACAATGGTTTCCTAGTTTCCTTAAATGTTTGAAAAATTTGCATTTAACCCCCCCGGGGGCCGGACTCTTGCTGCGGTAGGGAAGAAAGGTGTTTGAAATTCTTGGTGAAAAGGTGACTCTAATTGAGACAGTTTTTTTTGGAGAGACCTTCGGCGTAAAGATTTCTTAAAAAATCCTCCAGAGAATTGAAGAGTGGGGGAACCCCATGGAGATTGTACAGCCCCCGTATAAGAATGGAATTGCTCCAAAAAATTTTGGGTGGGGTTACAAAATACCCGTTGGTATTTTAAAAAACGAGGCTTTTTTTCGTGAGCGCAGTGTAACATTTGTGGGCTTAGCTCCCATTTTAAATAGAAAAATGGCATATCTGTTTTTTAAACAGAGTTTTTTTTCAAGAACTGTTTATTTTATGGACCTGCTGATTTCGTGCAGTTATTTTTGCAATGGGTTTTAGACTGTCTCCAAGGAACAGTTTGGGTAAGACACTGCGTTTTTTGCGTTTTTTTTTGAGCCTTGACCCGTTTGATTTAAAACCCCCCAACTCACAGACACTAATAATAACACTCTAGATTAACCCCAAAACAACTACGAATGATTATAAACCCCAAAAAATTTAAATATTTATTTTATTGATATGATTAAAAAATCATGGGGTCTCCACGACATCCAGCCACAATTCTAGCGCATGGACAAATCACAAGCTTCCTGAGGTCTAGAGCCAGGACGATTGCAGGGGGTTTTAAATGACTCGACATTAGATAGCTTTATGTGGACACGGGCAATAAACACACATTGTCATCCCTATATAAAACCCTACGAGACCCTGCAGTTCACGCCATGGACTTTTTAAACATTGGAAAGAAGTGTTCAGCAATCCAGAAATACACACGATGGTTCTGGGAGGCTGGAACGCAATATCGAAGTTGATCTCCAGTGAAAAATGGAAAGAATCTCAGTTTCGGTTTATACACAAGGCGATCTATGGCTTTAATATACCTCCGCACCCCGGGGCTCCTGGCAGACTGATAGCCTGTCCCAAGTGCCAGACTCCGAGAACTGATATGGTGCACGGGATGTGGCACTGCGTAGCTACCAGGGTTGTTGGAGAAAGTTGCTCGCCTTGCTCAGGACAAAAGGAATATTAATTAGAATTTACACCAGAGGTGGTATTATTCACAAACCTACCCCACTGGGGGTGAATACATTATTCGTACATTTATTCTTATTGGGAGCGAAGAGATGTATTTTAGAGAAGTGGGTGGAGCCTGATATGGTTTCCTTGGATATGGTGCTTAATAGTGTCAAAAAATATATCTCCTTGGAAATGATACTAACGGAACGCCAGAAAGATTCCCAGTCAGATAAATTCTTTGCACAATGGCAAACATTCATGTCAAGATTTATGTCAGATGTGGAAATTGCCCGTATTGTGTCCCCCTTTAGGCATTCAGGATGGTATCTTCAGGCTGAGCTATCAGGAACACTGGGAAGGTTAAGGCTGCCTCCAGTCTAGCCAAGTGGCTTTGGTCCCTGGCTCAGGGAATGAGATCTCTTTTCTATGGCAACCATACCCCTTCACTCACATCCAAACTTTACTAGGTATTATCATATCTAACATTAAATGCAGTAGGCGAATGTCCTGGCCGTGGGGATCCCGTTCTTTCTTCTTTCACTGCACGGAGTTGTAGTTTTAAAGTTAATACGTACTGTTGTGAGGTTTTTTTTTTTTTTGTTTGTTTTTTCTCTTTGCTAAAAGTTCAAGACATCTTTGCCCTATATGCTAGGGAAACAACAAAGCAGGGGGGTCCGACGGCAAATAAGGAACTATGTGTGAAGGTGCGTTCCGGGGTCGGATCTGGGTCCACTCTGGCTCATTCATGTTGGGCGGATGGGGCCTGGATGTGGTCCAGGGGAAGGTACCTAAGTTACTGATTAGGTATGTTTGCTGTTATATGATTCTCTGAGTAGCGAGGATAGAAACGAAAACTTTATAGAACTCTACTGCTACACACAGATAGCGTTATTTGATTAAGCTGTTGTTTCATTTTGTAAAATACAAAGTGCACACAATTGTATTAACAGGTATATGATGTAATCTTTAATATGTGAAAAGCAATAAAAATGAT
The DNA here is from genome assembly GCA_025379985.1 of Phyllomedusa bahiana. Lineage (NCBI taxonomy): Eukaryota > Metazoa > Chordata > Amphibia > Anura > Hylidae > Phyllomedusa > Phyllomedusa bahiana. The sequence continues at coordinate 89,303 of JAODAL010001047.1, read as the reverse complement.
TTTTCAAAAAAAAAAATCACACCTCCCTATAGAAAGAAAATTTTTTTTTAGATAACAAACATTTTTATCGAATAGCCTTTAAATAACCACCATATGATACAATCACATAGGGTAATATTATGAAAAAATATATCAAGGAAAGGTATACATATACCAAATATACAAATACAGAAACGGTATATGAAATAAAGTTAATGTAATAGACTCACTGTACTGTAGATTGGCGGATATATACACATTCCATACTCACTGATATATTTACAGAAAAAATTCCATATGTCCAGATGATAAAAACAATCAGTAAGAGACTGTACTATTCGTAACCAAAGGAGGAGCACTCGCCCCAAAAGGGGCGACCCCGCCTATCTGATGACTCACCCTATACCAAAAATTAGTCAATGTAGATATAACCACATTGTCTACTGGACACAACTTACACCCTATTGATACCACAACAGTCTTTGTTATCACTCTATCGGTTACCACCTTTTTTGTATCGCCACCATTTTGGTGGTCTCCATCTCATCCCTTGATGAACCAGTGTTAGAGCTGGAAAAATGTGTCAGGACTTTTTGTTTTGCTTATTTATTTTGTGTTGTGGTATCAATAGGGTATAAGTTGTGTCCAGTAGACAATGTGGTTATATCTACATTGACTAATTTTTGGTATAGGGCGAGTCATCAGATAGGTGGAGTCGCCCCTTTTGGGGTGAGTGCTCCTCCTTTGGATAGGAATGGTACAGTCACTTACTGATTGTTTTTGTCATCTGGACATATGGAATTTTTACTGTAAATATATCAGTGAGTATGGAATGTGTATATATCCATCGATCTACAGAACCGTGAGTCTATTACATTAACTTTATTTGATATACCGTTTCTGTATTTGTATATTTGGTATATGTATACCTTTCCTTGATATATTTTGTCATAGTATTACCCTATGCTAATGTGATTGTATCCAGGGCCGCCGCCGTACAACCGGTACTCCCGTATGGGGCCCGGTGGAATAAGGGGGCCCGCGGCAAGCGGGCCCCCTTATTCCTCACGGCAGAGCGGGGCCCACACTGTGGGCCCCGAGTTGCGGGGGGCCCCGGAGGCAGTGCCGTCGCTCCCCGGGGCCCGGCCGCGCATCCGGTCTCTGCACGCCCGGGCCCCGCGTCCCGAGCGCTCAGAGACCGTGCCCGGGAGCTGGGGACTAATGTCCCCGACTCCGGGCTGCGCGGTGTCAGCGGAGCGCAGCGCCACTAGCGCTGCGCTCCGCTGATCTGCCTGGCAGGCTGAATGCATTAGGCCTTCAGCCTGCCAGGCGCCGACCCCTACTGCTGACGTAGGCGGCGCGGTGACGTCACTTCCCCCGCGCCGCCTATGCAGGGCGGCAGGAGCCGGCGGCAGCTCGGAGCGGCAGGGTCGAGGCTCAGGTAAGTGATTGATTTGTTTTTTTTAATATACTAGAGGGCACTGCTGCCTATCTCTAAAGGGGGTCCCTGGCACTGCCTATCTCTAAGGGGGCCCTGACTGCCTATCACTAAAGGGGGCCCTGACTGCCTATCACTAAAGGGGGTCCCTGGCGCTGCCTATAACTAAAGGGGGTCCTGACTGCCTATCACTAAAGGGGGTCCCTGGCACTGCCTATCTCTAAAGGGGGTCCCTGGCACTGCCTATCTCTAAAGGGGGTCCCTGGCACTGCCTATCACTAAAGGGGGTCCCTGGCGCTGCCTATCTCTAAAGGGGGTCCCTGGCGCTGCCTATCACTAAAGGGGGTCCCTGGCGCTGCCTATCTCTAAAGGGGGTCCCTGGCGCTGCCTATCACTAAAGGGGGTCCCTGGCGCTGCCTATCACTAAAGGGGGTCCCTGGCGCTGCCTATCTCTAAAGGGGGTCCCTGGCGCTGCCTATCACTAAAGGGGGTCCTGACTGCCTATCACTAAAGGGGGTCCCTGGCACTGCCTATCACTAAAGGGGGTCCTGACTGCCTATCACTAAAGGGGGTCCTGACTGCCTATCACTAAAGGGGGTCCCTGGCGCTGCCTATCACTAAAGGGGGTCCTTGCCTATCACTAAAGGGGGTCCCTGGCGCTGCCTATCTCTAAAGGGGGTCCCTGGCGCTGCCTATCTCTAAAGGGGGGTCCCTGGCGCTGCCTATCTCTAAAGGGGGTCCTGGCGTGCCTATCTCTAAGGGGGTCCCTGCGCTCCTATCACTAAAGGGGGGGTCCTGACTTCCTATCACTAAAGGGGGTCCTGACTGCCTATCACTAAAGGGGGTCCTGGCGCTGCCTATCACTAAAGGGGGTCCTGAATGCCTATCTCCAAAGGGGGTCCCTGGCTCTGCCTATCTCTAAAGGGGGTCCCTGGCGCTGCCTATCACTAAAGGGGGTCCCTGGCGCTGCCTATCTCTAAAGGGGGTCCCTGGCTGCCTATATCTAAAGGGGGCCCTGGCTGCCTATTTCTAAAGGGGGCCCTGACTCTACCTAACCCCTGAAGGAGGGCCCTGACTCCACCTAACCCCTGAAGGAGGGCCCTGACTCCACCTAACCTCTAAAGGAGGGCCCTGCCCGCCTACAAACTAAAGGGGACTCATGGCTAGGTACCCACCAACCTACCTGGGGCTGGCCTACCAACTTATCCGGCGGGGGTCTACCTACCTAAATAGGGCCTATCTAATTACCGGGGCCTTTCCCATTTGCCTACCTACCTGGTAATATAATTGTTAGGGGAGCAGCCCATAGTTGTAGCATTATCTCCCGGGGGGTTAGTCCTTTCCCGACCCTCTAACCCCTTAGGATACTAGGCCTCTAAGTTATGGCTTGTACCCGCTCTCCCACCCCTGGGAAGTTTGTACAGAGGTGGGAATGGGTAAAGAGATGCTGGAAAATTGGGGATTCTAAGAAATTTGTATATAATTTCTGCAGGGATGAGTTGTGTCCGGGACAAGTCCTCATGGCGGTGTGGAACGGATGCAGAAGAAAAGGGAATAAGACGACTCATAAAAGAAGAGAACGACTCCTCAGATAGGACGTCTCCGGTGAGTTCCTGATTTCAGGGGTTATTTTGCTTCTAAATTGGATCAGTGCTGTAATCACTGTAATGTGACCTGAGCTGGTTTCTGACCTCTATGTGGTCTCTATGTGGCGGTGTTGTAAGTTATACCTGAGCTGGTGTTAGGAGGTACACTTACTTTCTTGCTGGTGTTTATTTTAGAAGGTGGCGAGGTGCGTGACCAAGGGAAACGTGGAGGGGGATATTGTATGTGGGTGGAGGGGGATATTGTATGTGGGTGGAGGGGATATTGTATGTGGACTATTGGAGGGGGATATTGTATGTGGGTGGAGGGGGATATTGTATGTGGGTGGAGGGGGATATTGTATGTGGGTGGAGGGGATATTGTATGTGGGTGGAGGGGATAGTGTATGTGGATGGAGGGGGATAGTGTATGTGGGTGGAGGGGGATAGTATGTGGGTGGAGGGGGATAGTGTATGTGGGTGGAGGGGGATAGTGTATGTGGGTGGAGGGGGATATTGTATGTGGGTGGAGGGGGACTTGTATGTGGGTGGAGGGAGATATTGTATGTGGGTGGAGGGAGATATTGTATGTGGGTGGAGGGGGATAGTGTATGTGGGTGGAGGGGGACATTGTATGTGGGTGGAGGGGGATAGTGTATGTGGGTGGAGGGGGACATTGTATGTGGGTGGAGGGGATATTGTATGTGGGTGGAGGGGATAGTGTATGTGGGTGGAGGGGATTATGTATGTGGGTGGAGGGGATATTGTTTGTGGGTGGTGGGGATATTGTATGTGGGTGGAGGGGGATATTGTATGTGGGTGGAGGGAGATATTGTATGTGGGTGGAGGGGGATAGTGTATGTGGGTGGAGGGGGATATTGTATATGGTGGGAGGGGGAAAATTGTATGGGGGTGGAGGGGATATTGTTTGTGGGTGGAGGGAGATAGTGTATGTGGTGGAGGGGGATATTGTATGTGGGTGGAGGGGATATTGTATGTGGGTGGTGGGGATATTGTATGTGGGTGGAGGGGATATTGTATGTGGGTGGAGGGATATTGTATGGGGTGGAGGGGATATTGTATGTGGGTGGAGGGGGATATTGTATGTGGGTGGAGGGGGATATTGTATGTGGGTGGAGGGGGTATTGTATGTGGGTGGAGGGGGTATTGTATGTGGGTGGAGGGGGATATGGATGGAGGGAATTTAGCCCTGTTGTCTATGATGTGGAGTTACCGGACAGATGTGTGACTCAACTTGGCTTATTGTACTACACAATACAGTTCTGTCTTGCACACTGTATTATGTGGTAAAATGGGCGCATTTATGTCCTAGAGGCCGTTTTTTTTGCTGGGGGCGGGGCGATCGGGTTTCTGGGGGTGGGGTTTACGGGGGGGGGCCCAGGTGCTTCAGCTGTATGGGGCCCTGAAATTTCTGTTGGCGGCCCTGATTGTATCATATGGTGGTTATTTAAAGGCTATTCGATAATAAATGTTTGTTATCTAAAAATTTTTTTACTTCCTATAGTGAGGTGTGATTTTTTTTTACTGCATATCAATAAAAGTAAATATTTTCTGGGATTTATAATTATAACTCCGCGCACCACACACTTCAGAGCTTCCTATTTAATCTGTGGTATAGAGGGATCTGTGTCATGTGTTCGTGTGAAATTATTAATCGTTTGGGTAATTTCCTGCACGCACAGGGCATCTTTAACCCCTTAAGGACCCGGCGTTTTTTTTGGATGACACGTTCGTTTTTCCCTCCTCGCCGTCTGAAAGCCATAACTTTTTTATTTTTCCACCTACATAGATACATGAGGGCTTTTATTTTGCGGGACAAGATGTACTTTCTAGTTGTGTTATTCACTATACTATAGAATATACTGGTAAACCGCAAAAAAATTCCAAGTGGGACAAATTGTGAAAAAAAAACGTATTTTCGCCATGTTTCTGGGTGTTTTGCTTTTACTGCGTTCAATCTTCGGTAAATATAATGTGTTATCTGTATTCTACAGGTTGTTATGTATCCGACAATACCAAACATGTAGGGTTTCCCTTATGTTTTGGTACCGTAAAAAAAATTCCAAACATTTTCTATTTTTGAAATTTGCGCCATGGCGCCATTTTGTGCGACCAAAAACTTTTTGTACTAACACCTATAGACGTCAGTGAGGGGGCATTTTTTTTTGCGGGCTGAAGTGTGCCTTCCATCGCTAGCAGTTTGGAATGCATGCGACTTTTTTGATCATTTTTATTCCATTTTTTGAGTAATGTAAAATGACCAAAAAACGCAATTTTGGCGTTTGGAATTTTTTTTCTTCTACGGTGTTCAGCGTATGGGATAAATGATGTTATATTTTTATAGATCGGACTTTTTCAGACGCGGCAATACCAAATATGTGTAACTTTTTTTATTATTTTAGCTTTTTTTTGTAAAATGGGGAAAGGGGGGGTGCTTTGAACTTTTAATAATTTTTTTTGTACTTTTAAAACTTTATTTTTTTTTTTTTTTATGTAACATTTAGTCCCCCTATGGTGCTTGACTACTAGGGGACGCGATTGGTAATACAACCTAATGCATTGCATAGGCAATGCATTAGAGTGTACAAAGATGGCGGTTTCCCCACTTCCTGTCTACGGCTGGAAGTGGGGCAAACCGGCAAATGTAAGTGACGGGAGCCTTCACAGGGCTCCCCACCACCGTGTCCGGTCGTCGGATCTGCCGATAACCGTAACGATCGGTGCGCGGCACCAATCGGCGTTCATTCAGACGCCGTGGCCATCTTTTCCGCGGTGTCTTTATGAGTTAAACAGCGCCAGGGGCGGAGCACACCGCCCGGGGCTGTTACTGCCGGGGGGTAGCGGCGATTAGCCGCTAACACCCGGCGGCTGTGCGGGGGGGGGGGGGGGGGCGGAGCGATCCCCTTGCACAGCCCCTTAGCGGCCCTGGGATGTACTCATACGTCCAGGGTCGTTAAGGGGTTAAGGAGCGATTCATTAAGCTTCCATGTAAATTGTTTGCTGCCACTTATAGAAAGTAGGAGTTCGCAATGTACTGGAGCATGGTCTGATAACAATATGTTACCTATAGAAGTTTTTTTGAGAGATGACAGAAGGGTATGCTGTACAAATATGTAGTCTATGTGACTGTAAGACTTCTGTGGGTTTGAATAGAAGGTATAGTCCCTCATGTTAGCGTGGCTGACTCTCCAAGTATCAATTAGCTGCATACTATATAATAATTTTTTTATTTTGTTAGGTTTGTTCCATGATGTAGTGGACATGCCAGATGAGGTGTCAACCTCGGGTTGAAGGGCTAAATTGAAGTCCCCACACAATATTATTTTACCTTGCGCATAATTATTTAATTCATCCAGCATCTTACTAAAGAAAGTGAGTTGCCCTTGGTTTGGGGCATATATGTTTGCAATAATATAGATACTGTTCTCAATTTCACAACGGGCAAAGACATACCGTGCATTGTACTAGTACTTTGCATGGGAGATTTTTATGTATGAATATAGCCACCCCCTTTGTTTTGTGAGTTGGTTTAGCGGTTGTTCTGATAAAGTGTCCCAGTCTGGCAAGGTCACTGGAGATAGCTTTAAGGCAGAAAGGAAATTTGGTAAGTCCATTGGTGATTTGAAGGAGACTGTACCAGCATCTGTGCGGACATACAGGGCAAATGGGTAACCCCAACGGTATGTAACTTGGTTGGCCTGTAAGACCGATAGCAGTGGTCTGGTTGCGGCCCTTAGTTGTAAAGTCCATCTAGATAGATCAGGAAATAGCGAGATCTAGGCTCCTTCAATAAAGATAGCAGGGAGGGTTCGAGCCTTTTTCATAATTTCTTCTTTTACCGAGAAATAGTGAATACGGCAAATCACATCACGTGGTCTGGCTGGGTCTTGGCTTTGAGGGCGCAGTGCTCGGGGTGCCCTATCTATTTCCATATGTGAATCCTCACTTTTCCCAAGTATAGAATTGAACAACTTTGTTAGTGATTGTCCTAATTCTTGTGTCTTGACTGTTTCTGGAAGTCCTCTCACTCTCAATCATGTAAGTGATCAGTAAGCTGTTGTTGGGTTGCTTGGTGGTTTGACAAAAACAAACTACCCCATAGAAATCACTTAGCAGCTAGATAAAAACAGACCTTTATTACAACAATAGTAAAACCTATACTAACCCTTAAAAACCCTAAACAAACCTAAGTACCCTAACCTATCCATCATCCTGGACACATGGGACCTATATCAAATATCCAGGATACACAAGCATTAGATATTGTTTATCCTTAGGCTACATCATTGTATATCACTTTATGTAAGTATATTTGGATTGAATGCCCCTATACCATTCGCCCTGATGAACCCTGATATCTTATAGGGGGAAACGCATCGGCTTGGTGTAGGAGATGATATCTAGGACTTTGATTGCTAACTGGAGTATTTTTCTGCGCTATCCATGACATTTGGATGTATAGAGAGGATTGGTAGTCTCTTTGGACTGTATGGTGTAATTATTATTGTGGTGGAGTGCTCTTAGGATATATGAGAGTACGCACAGTCACCTATAGTTCCTATATTGATTACTATCTATAATATATCAAAGTGGGGAACTGTAAGGATTGTTAGTTAGGGATTAGGTTCCAGGTAGGGGCGCCCTTATTGGGGCGATTACCCTACGTGTTTTTTGGATAGATTAGGGTACTTCGGTTTGTTTAGGGTTAGTATAGGTTTTACTATTGTTCTAATAAAGGTATGTTTTTATCTAGCTGCTAAGTGATTTCTATGGGGTAGTTTGTTTTTGTTTAATCTGTGTAAGAGTCACTGGCTTTTGTTTTTTTTTTTAAACATATTTTTATTATTTTCAAAAAATAACATATATCGGTGTACAGAAAATCGATTACATTAAGAACAAATTTAATGATACGATAAATAGTTACATAATAATCACAACCTTGGTTCATCAAGTATGTACTCAGTGTGGTAAGCTAGCTCGGAAGAAGTGATTACTGACACCTTAAACAGAAATAAAATTAACGGAGTAAGTCAAAGAATATAACCTAAATCTTTAAAACGGAGAGAGTAAGGCTATGTTCACACGACGGATTTGGCCGCGGTTATGGCCGCGGGTTTCCGCGGCCATAACCGCAGCCAAATCGCGCCTTATTAACATGGTTTCCTATTGGAAACCGGGTTAATATTCACACGTCGTTGGTTTGGCCGCGGCTCCGGGGCCGCGGCCAAACCCGCGCGTGTGAAGAACTCTCCTGTCAATTCTTGGGTGTCGCCGCGGGTGGTGCACGGCTGGGACGCGGCTAGCGGCGCAGCTTGCCCCCTGCTATTAATTTGCATGGGGGCAAATCCTCGGCGCAAGCCGCGCCCCAAACCACGCCCCTCCCGCGCCGAGACCACACCCAACGCCCGCGCCACAAACCCGCCTCGGGAGACGCGAGTTTGCGGCGCGGTCCGACGAGGTTTTGGCTGCAGGAACCGCGGCGAGAGCCGCGGCGAAACGTGTGGCCAAAACCGCCGTGTGAACGGGGCCTAAGAATAGACAGTATGTAATTCAGTTCAGAGAACAAACGCCACCATCAAAGTTACTCAGTATCAACTGACATTTTTTGGTTCTTGGGTCAAGTTCAGTCACCCTTGTATAGACTCTAGTGCACACTTATCATGGGGTCAAGAACCTCGGTTATGACATTGGGATTATGGGGTACTGAGAAGGAAGTTTCAATTTTCCAAAAATCCATGCCTCATGTACCACATTGTAGATTGAAATGGAGAGACCACTGAGTGAATCTCTTCCCTCGTTAGATAATTCTCAATGAAAGGGCTCCATTTGGTAAAGAACTTTTCGGTTTGGGAAAGTTTCTGTAACTCCGCCTCTAGCTTCTCCATATGCATATATGTCTTTACTTGTCCCCAGATCTAACTAACTGCTGGAGTATTAAACCATTTATGTAATAGGCTTCTTTTTGTCGCTATAAGAACAATATGCAGTAGGTTTTGGTATTTGGGACACTGGCTTTTCTATCCAAGGGTGGGTCTGGCCCACTTATCATGTAGACTGTGTTATTGGGTTGCTTGTTGGTTTGCAATAGAGGATTGCAGATCAGTGATGGTCTGGAATGATTCAAGGTTGTGGACTTTATCCTCTAGGCTGAGACATCAGACTTAAAGGGTTTTGCCACGATGTAATGTTGATGTGTCATCCTCCAAAATGGGTATTTAATCACTTTTCTAAATATATGTGATTACAAAAATTGCAGCCTGAGAGAGCTACAGGCTGTCTTACCTGCCTTTAGTTACTTAAAAGCTTGCACTAGATACAACCAGGCAGAGTGACAAGAGCTGCTGGCCGGGCTTGCGCAGATCACACTTCTTATCTGATGAGAGGGAGCTGAAGAAGCTTTCAAGGCACCGGGTAGAAATATGTTGTCTTTTGTATATAAAAACCACTAATTGTAGTGTGATTATCTGAGTAGATCCCTGCTTTATCTGATGACAGAGAACTTGCTGCTGCGTGTTTCCCTCCTGCCTGTCGGCTCCGTCTTTGAAAGAATTGCATGTCAATTCTTTGCAAGACGAAGCTGAGCTGCGATATGGAAACACGCAGCGGCGATCTCTCATGTGAACACCGCTGTGTCTTCCTCATAGCCCACAGTGATAATCTCACTGCTAATTGTATAGATCCATCTCTGGGTCCGTCCTGTCGGTCCCAGAGACAGATCTAAAAAGTGCTTGTAACATGGAGTTTAAACGCAGTAGGGGTTGTCTCATCATGGAGTTTCACCATGCATCAAGCAGTTTAAAATTAATGCTTCCTACCGCTTCCTTTCAGGCTGTGGGTGGTTCTATAGCAGTGATTAGCATTTCTGCTTTGTATTCACAGCTCTTCTAATTGCACTGACAAGAGAGCAGAAGATCATATCTATATAGCAGACAGCTTTAGAGCTCTAAGAAAACCAAATCAATTACCTCCATTGGTTTGTTAGAGAGAACTCATTCTGTTCTCAAGCTGCCTGCGTCCTGTGTGCTGATCGGTGGTGACGTCACTCTCTGCTCTCCGATAAGACAGAGCAGAAAGAGAAGGACGGTAAGTTAGAGAAACTTGTGTGCGCTCTGAGCAGATAAAATGTCTCTGATTTCCTAAGTAAAGTAAAATAAAGCAATACGTTTGAGAAAGTCTTTTATTTATCGTTCCCTACATGTTAAAAGCCAAAATTTGCAGTAAGGGCTTGTTCAGACGGAGTTTACACTCCATGTTACAAGCGCTTTAGGGATCCGTCTTGGGGTCTGCTCTGTCGGTCCCCAAGACGGATCTAACAATTAGCAGTGAGATTATCACTGCTCGCTGCACTGAATACGGAGCGGCGTTCACATGAGAGAACGCAGCTGCGTGTTTCAATAGCGCAGCTGCACTCCGTCTTGAAAAGAATTTGTGTGAAGAAGCCCTAAGACTCAATCAGTTTTTACCTTCCTGACAGAGAACCATTTTTTTTAAATCTGACATGTGTCAGATTATGTGGAAATAACTTTTTGATACTTTTACCTATCCATGTGATTCAGAGAAAGTTTTCTTGTGACACATTGTGCTTTAAGTTAGTAATAGATTTTGGTCCATACAATCCTTGTTTATTTGTGAAAAGATATCAAAATGTCATGAAAATTTTGAAACCTTTTCCATTTTTACAGTTCAAAAAATGTCTTTGTGTAAGACAGTTATGTCACACAAAAGGAACTTTTTTATTTTTCTGTTTATGGAGCTGATTAAGGGCTTGTTTTTTGCGGGATGAGATTAATTTTATTGGTACCACTTTGGGGCTCAAATGACACTTTGATCGCTTTCTATCAATGATTTTGAGATACAGAATGAACAAAATACAGCAATCCTGGTAGTGTTTTTTATTTTTTAATTTTACAGCTGTCGCCGTCTGGTATAAATGACAAGTTAACTTTACTCAGCAAGTCGATGTGATTACAGCGATACCCAATTTATATGTTATTTGTAAAGAGTTACTGCTTTTACACAATGAAGACACTTTTATTAGAAAAAAGGGAACACGTTTTTGCATCAGCAGAGTGACTTGTTTTTGCAAGATCTTTAACATAAAAAGCAATCCTTGTAGTGATACAACCCCTTTAAGCCTCACCCTAGAGATACTCTTTCAGCTTAGTGGGAAGGTGAAGCTGCTGGGACATTATACACCACTGGAGGGGTCTGGGTGATAACTGAATCTTTGTGTGTGTCAGGTTCCTACAAGGTGTCAGGACATCACTGTCTATTTCTCCATGGAGGACTTAAAGTATCCAGAAGAACACAAGGACGTCAAGAAGGAGGATCTGTACAAGGATGTCAAGAAGGAGGATCTGTACAAGGATGTCAAGATGGAGGATCTGTACAAGGATGTCAAGATGGAGATTCAACAGCCCCTCACATCTCCAGGTAATAGAAATAACTAAATACAAGTCTTATAAAGTGTACTTCTGATTATAAACAACTTTCCATAGATCAATATTACAAGCAAAAATAGGAAACTCTAAAACATGTCTTATTAGAGAAAATATATTTATTTCCACATATCAGACTCCTTTCCTTCCCCAATCCTACATTCTTCTCAAATATTCAGTAATCAATTCTATAGAGCAGAGAGGAGATGGACTTTTCACCATCACTGTGCAATTAGGTTACAACTTCCCACATAAGTCTATGGAGAAAGAAGGGGGATGTAGGAGGAGAAGCAAAAGACACACAGAGATGTTGCTGGCTTTATAGTGATTGTATTATCTTATCATAGTGCTGGATTCACAGCTTACACTGCTCCTTACTGCTGTCTCATATCCTCCATGCTGCAGATTCTTAGTGTGTGCAAGCTTTCTTCTGTTTATGGTGTGTGGTAAACCTTATAGTAGCTACTTATCTGCTTCTTCATCCTCCTCTTCTCCCTTCTCAGTAGACTTCTATAGGCAGCTATAATCTAATTGCTCACCTGCTCTTACAGTCAGTCTCTTCCCTGCTCTGTGGATTCCTTTTGTGATTTGTAAGTTAGTTAACAGGAAAGTCTGATTAGTTGAGAATGAAGCATGTTTTCTTTAATGAGGTATATTATAAAGTCTTGATTTTTAGCAGGTTGTGTTTTAATTAGAGGTTTAGTTTATACATATTTTGACACTAGAAACAATGGAATTGTTTTCTTTTTTATAATCACACTATTAAGGTTGAATGTTGCTGAGTTGAGAGGCCAGGTAGTGAGGTGGGATTTAGAGAGAAGGATGGAAGGCTTGTCATGAGTAATGTGTCTCTTTTAAACTACAATTCAATACCAACAGAGAATTAAACAAGTATCACTGCAAAATTATAATCCCTGTTAAAACTTAACTTTTACTGATATACCCTAAAAATACGTGACCTATACCCCTATAAAATTCCAACATATACCTTTTAAGTGCAGTATAATCTGTCAGCGGGGTAATCGCCCCGAAAAAAAGGGCGGCTCCGCTTAAATGACAGACAATTTTTTTGTATGTAGGTAGCATCTAAACCTGTATCCCAGCTATCCCCGACGCGTTTCTCCCTTTTATAGGGTTCATCAGGGGATAAAAAAAACCACTTGCTGTAGAATCAAATATTCTAACGCTATATACAACAATTTACAACCTTTTTATATCTGATAGAGAAATATATACTTAGATATATGCCGCCAGGTATGGTTGCTGTTAGCCCTCGCGGCCTTTGATATGCTGGCACCACAGGATGTAAGGGAGACGGAGTAAATCACTCCGTTCCCTTAAAAATTACCTTAAGCGGCCCCTTATGTTGTATAGTAATAGCGCCCATTACCTTATCCCTAGTCTTATAAGGTTAGGATATTATTTCTACCTGTTGCCGGGCTCCTGTCCCATGTGTACGCACATCCGGGCAAAGACTGCCGACACGTGCGGGTCCGGATGTGCTAGTGCGCATGTCAGAATTCCTATCCCATGTCGGCGACTCAACAACATCCCGGGCCCTGAAGTGCGCAGGTCCGGATATGCTACCCGGAAGCAGTCATTCCGGTGCAATTAAACCCAGCAACATATGCTATGCTGTTAAGTTCCACCTTATTAACAATCCTTAGGGTGGATTTAGTAAAGTAAAACTAGGTAATTTTCAATAATGACTATTAACACTCTATACTTCCGATGAGTGTTAGATATTTATCTATGGGTATGGGCATGAAACAGGGCCTATAGCACGGGGCACAAAAATTCACTGTCCTAAGCTGACATGAGTTATCATGCTATAGGGATTCAGTGAATACAATAAACAAATTAATAAAATATAACTGATATGTACTTTATGGTCTCGTTTTAAGAATTACAGATGGTCCTCTGTGGAGAGTAAAAGACAAAAATGTGTGTACAGATCCAAGGTAATACAATTCAGGTTTATTCAATGAAACACCCAAATTGTAGAGTTTCATTTAGGCCCTTTGGGTGGACCGACTCCATCCGGTAAATCCATTGGGCCTCTTTACATAAGATTCGTCTATCCCATTCCCCTCCCCTGGGGGATGGTCTCACAACCTCTAGAATCACAAAACGCAGGGATTCCCATTCTCCATTATGATGTTCCCAAACATGTCGTGCTACCGGAGTATCTCTCCTATTACGCACATCCCCCAAGTGCTCTCCCACTCTTCTTTTAAATATCCTTTTAGTTTTCCCTATGTAGTCGAGTGGGCAAGGGCATGTGCACATATACACTACTCCTTCTGTCCTACAGTTAGCAAAATCCCGAATGTAAAATTGTTTCCCATTAGAGGCACTTTTAAAGAACTTGGTTTGTTGTATGTATGGACAAGCCACACATCTCTGTCCGCATTTGAACATACCAATCGGTCTTCTTTCTAGCCAGGTACCTCCTGAGGGCAATGGTGTATAGTGGCTATGGACCAATCTGTCCTTAATGGATCTGCCTTTTCTATATGTTATCAGGGGACGTGAGGGAAGATATCCTTCTAAGTCCTGATCCAATTCTAATATCCCCCAGTATTTTTGTAAAATTTGAAACACCTCTTGGTTCCTGTCATCAAATGTTGCCACTAGACGCACCTCATTATTTTCCCTGTCCTCCTGGGATCTAGTTTGTAACAATGTTGCTCTATCCTGTTTTTGCGCATGTAGGAATGCAGATTCTAAGACCCTTGGGGGATATCCCCGATTCAGAAACCTGTTTCTCAACATGTGTGACTGTCTCCTAAAGTCCTCTTCTCTAGAGCAGTTTCTCTTAACTCGCAAGAACTGACCTTTTGGTATTCCCCTTCTACAGGGTAAGGGATGATAACTGTCCCAATGCAGCAGGCTGTTGGTTGCTGTGGGTTTTCTGTACATATCAGTATGGATATTACCATTCGTGTCTTTAATAATTAGGACATCCAAAAAGGGTAGGCACCTCTCCTGCATTTCAAAGGTGAAATGCATTCCGATCTTATTGTTGTTAAGTTGAGCAACAAATTCTTCAAAATCACACCTTGTGCCCTCCAGAGGTTATGATGTCATTATATACCCCCCCAGAATAAAATCTGGGGGGGCCACTGATCATCCCCCGGTTGGGACACCAAGGTAGCCTCCCACCAGCCCAGGAACAGATTTGCATATGCGGGGAGCGCAAGGGTCCCCATTGCGGTGCCCCTGAGCTGGTTTGGAAAGGTTTGGGGTGAAACACAAAATAATTATGTCTCAGAACTAAATCCAGTAGTCTAATCACAAAGGGGATTATGACCCTGGAATTCTGTACTCCTTGGGAGACAAAAATATTTTACTGCCTGAATCCCTATGTCATGTGGGATATTACTGTACAGACTTTCCACATCTATAGATCCCAACATTACATCCTTATTGACCGAAATCCCATCAAGTCTGCGCAAAAGGTCAGAGGTGTCTCTTATGTAGGATGGTAATGTAGTAACAAAATTCTGTAAGATGTTATCTATATAGATTCCTACATTTCCCGCGTAATTGATCCCACCTGAAAATATTGGTTACCCCTTAGCGGGGAGCGCCCTTAGGATCTTAGGTACTGAATAGAACGTGGGTACTTGGGGGTTAGATGGCATCATGAATTTAAACTCTGTATGTGATATGAAGCCCATTTCTAAACCTTCTACGAGTAGTGTCTCCAATTCTGTAGCAAAAATTATCGTAGGGTCTGCAGGTAGTATATTCATATACACATTTTGATCTTTTAGGAGGTCATTACACATTGTTTATACATGTCATGATTTAATTATGACTATTTTTTCCCCCTTATCAGAGGGTTTAATAATTATTGAAATTTTCCTTTCCCTAGTGCAGCTAGTGCTTGTAGTTCTTCTCTATTAAGATTATTGTAAATGGTGCCTCTGTTCACTTAGATGTCGAAGTTCTTTGGAGACTTTTCTGAGAAACAAGTCAATCTCATGTGTGTCTAACTGGTTTGGGGCATTCCCTTACTCTTTAATTTGAGTTTGGTTTGTCCTTCTCTCATGTTTTTCCTCATCCAGTAAAGACACTAAAGTATGTATGCCCTCCCCAAATCTGTGTTTGGACACCAATTGTTGGCATTTCAATTTTATCTTTGATTTTAAAAATTTGTTTCCATTTGAGCTACGAGCAAATAAATGTAGGTCTTTGATCCATGTAAAGTCACTGAACTTAGTGGTAGGTACAAAACGTTAGGCCTCTCTGTAAGATCTGTAATTCTACTGTTATTCAATTCCCTATCTGTGAGATTAATTATCTGATGATTTATCTGGTTATTAACGCTTCTGGCGATGTCTCAGGCCGGACGCTGGGCCCCTCCATCCCCCTAAAAAGGGGGAGTATTGGAGTTGCCAGAGGATGAGGAAGCATAATAATCCATATGTACTTCCCCTTCCTCCTGAATTCTGTCGTGGGCCCCATTTTTTAGATCTACTTCCTTCCCATCTACCCCAGAAGTTATAGCTGTCTGTGAATTAGGGTCTGAAGATTCTGCGTCTGATGACACCATAATGGAGAATGGGAATCCCTGCGTTTTGTGATTCTAGAGTAGGCATCCTCAAACTGCGGCCCTCCAGCTGTTGGGAAACTACAACTCCCATCATGCATTTATATAATCTATAACAGGGGGCATGATGGGAGTTGTAGTTTCCCAACAGCTGGAGGGCCGCAGTTTGAGGATGCCTGCTCTAGAGGTTGTGAGACCATCCCCAGGGGGGGGGAATGGGATAGACGAATCTTATGTAAAGAGGCCCAATGGATTTACCGGGTGGAGTGGGTTTCCCCCCAAAAGGGGCCTAAATGAAACTCTACAATTTGGGTGTTTCATTGAATAAACCTGAATTATATTACCTTGGATCTGTACACACATTTTTGTCTTTTACTCTCCACAGAGGACCATCTGTAATTCTTAAAACGAGACCATAAAGTACATATCAGTTATATTTTATTAATTTGTTTATTGTATTCAATGAATCCCAATATCATGATAACTCAAGTCAGCTTAGGACAGTGAATTTTTTGTGCCCCGTGCTCTGGGCCCTGTTTCTTGCCCATAACCCCATAGATAAATATCAAAACACTCATC
Source organism: Phyllomedusa bahiana (assembly GCA_025379985.1). Taxonomy (NCBI): domain Eukaryota; kingdom Metazoa; phylum Chordata; class Amphibia; order Anura; family Hylidae; genus Phyllomedusa; species Phyllomedusa bahiana. Next base: position 72,707 of record JAODAL010001047.1, on the reverse strand, counting down.
GGAAGTATAGAGTGTTAATAGTCTTTATGAAAATTACCTAGTCTACTTTGCTAAATCCACCCTAAGGATTGTTAATAAGGTGGAACTTAACAGCATAGCATATGTTGCTGGGTTTAATTGCACCGGAATGACTGCTTCCGGGTAGCATATCCGGACATGCGCACTTCAGGGCCCGGGATGTTGTTGAGTCGCCGACATGGGATAGGAATTCTGACATGCGCACTAGCAAAATCGGGACGCCGCCCTTTGTCGGCAGTCTTTGCCGGATGTGCGTACATATGGGACAGGAGCCCGGCAAACAGGTAGAAAATAAATATCTGGCCTTATAAGACTAGGGATAAGGTAATGGGGCGCTATTACTATTACACTATAGGGGCCGCTTAAGGTATTTTATAAGGGAAACGGAGGTGATTTACTCCGTCTCCCTTACATCCTGGGTGCCGGGCATATCAAAGTGCCCGGAGGGCTATCAGCAAACCAAAACCTGGCGGCATATAGCAAAGTATATATTTCTTATCAGATATAAAAAGGTTGTAAATTGTTGTATATAGCGTTTAGAATATTTGATTCTCAGCAAGTGGTTTTTTTATCCCCTGAGGGAACCCTATATAAAAGGGAGAGAAACGCGTCGGGATAGCTGGGGATACAGGTTTAGATGCTACATACATACAATAAATTGTCTGTCATTTAAGGGAGCCGCCCCTTTTTCGGGGCGATTACCCCGCTGACAGATTTATACTGCACTAATATTTAAATAAAATTGGTTTTTTGGTAATGTTTTAGGGGTATAGGTCACGTATTTTTAGGGTATATCAGTAAAAGTTAAGTTTTAACAGGGATTATAATTTTGCAGTGATACTCATGAGTAATGCGGAAAGCAGGTGATGGGAGAAGAGCCTTGTGCAGAAACACTGATGGGTTATAAGGACTGTAGGCGGAAACTCTCTCTGTTGTCAGCCTCACTTTTGAAGTGTGACACAATCTTCAGCTGAGATAAGAGAGATGTAAGTGGCACCAGGGGACGGAGAAGGGAGTAGAAGTTGTTAAATAATTGTCTATTGTTGTGACACAGAGAAGATATGAGAGGGGTAAAGTAGTCCTGCTTGGCAGAAGTGAGCGCAGACTTGAAGTGAAGGAGTGTTTGTATGGATGAGTCTTCTGTGGGATTCTTCTTCGACTGCTCTGGAGCTCTGGAAATGCTAGTTTTTTTGTCAGCTCTGTGTCCCAGGGTTGACTACTAATTCAGCAAGTTCTATTGAGAGTGAGAACGGCAACCGAGATCTGAGGTTTGTACAATGTGGTGTCTGTGTCAGTATTGTGAAGTTACAACATGGTAGAAAAAGATAGAAGAGAGCCGGGAAGAGTTTGAGTATGAAGACTTAGGATGCACGTATTAGGGTGAACCAGTTTTTTAACTGGAGTGAGGGGAAGACGGAAAAGAAAGAAGATTATGGTCTGATATGGAAAGAATTGAGATGAAGATAGAGAGCAGAAGCGGGTGAAAACAAGGTCCAGCACATGTCACTCTTTGTGAGTGGCTGCAGAGGACCACTGTGGGAGGCGGAAGGAGGAGGCGAGTGATAAGAGTTTGGTGGAAGTTGAATGGTTCCAGTCAATAAGGATGTTGAAGTCTCCCATAATGATATTGGTAATGTCAATGGATATGCAAAGCAGTAGACAAGTGGTGAAAATATAAAAAAAAGTCAGTTGAAGGGCCTGGCTGTAAGTAGGTGATGGTCGGTTTGAGGTTAGATGAAGAGAAGACACTTCTGCACCTCAGAGAGCACCTTAAAGGAAGGAAAAGGGAGGTAGGGAAGGTAAAGGTGGATTTGGGACAAAGGAAAAGATATGAGACGGGATGGCAAACACCTCCACCATGCTTGTTGCTGGGGAGGGGAGCATGACTAAATTGAAGGGCGCCATAAGAGAGCGCAGTAGGGACATTGTGTAGGAGGCGTCAGCCAAGATTCTGTAAAATCCAGTGAGGATAGGTTATGTGAAACAGATTGTGAATAAAGGAAAGCTTGTTACACACAGACAGTGCATTCCTCAGAGCTGCAGAGAGAGGGACAAGGGTAGAAAGAGAATCAGTCTGAGGTTTAATGGGCAGCAGGAATTTGTGGCGGTTGATCAATAAGAGAAGAGTGATATAACATTGGAGATATTCTAACGGGCCTGGGTTTAGGATATATTTCCCCAGCAACAAGGAGAAGCAGAAATAGTGTAGATAGAGCATGAGAAGGTGGTCTTTACTTTTAGTTAAATTCTTGTTGACTTCTGGTTTTAATTCTTTTGCCCAATTTGTATGACCCCACAATGGAGCACACAATTACTACAGTCACAATGTTCAAATACTTTCAAGCTCCTCCTTAGAAGGCTTTAGAACCCACTTACACTGTGAAGTTGATCTCATTCTTGGCCCTTAAGAGTTCAGAAGTGATTGGAGCCAGCAACATGTCTCCGTTAATATTAGTGGCCAGCCATGTGTGTGCGCGGGGCGGAGAGGGGAGAGGTGTTCTCAAATTTTAAAAAACAATTCCATTTAGATTTTTAATAGTCTTTGCTGTATAAAAAGTGTTCCTCTGTCCTTCAGCCTTCCAGAGCCTTAGTGCTCTTTCTGGTGAAGGAGTGATTTACGCCATATACAGAAGGTGGCCATAGCCTAATAATAATTTAAATGAATGCTATATAAGATAACTGTAATCACCAATTATCTGCAGACTAATTATAATTATTATAATTATATGTTGATAAAAACCTTTAACCAGCTGACAACCCCCTTCCCTGACCGCTCCGCTCTTCCTTTTGTCCTAAAAACTAGAAAATTATGTCCCATCACCCCCTGGGGTTCTGACCAATCTCACTGTATGAGATCCTAAAGTGTCTCATGGCAGCTCTATGCAGTGTTTTATAGATGAGCAGTTCTGGATTTGCTGTACACTGTGTGTTACTGAGATCCTGCTTCATATATTTTATGCAAGATCTTTTGGGATAAAACCAAAATCTGGGACTGAATGGAGTACAATTTCTCGAATCCCAAGTGAATCTCATTGGCGCTGGATCATAAGTCTTCACAGATATAAAGAACATTCATAAGAAATGTTTAGTCAGATATGACAGGAAACGCTTTTTCATTTATTAAATAAAATTTTCTCATAAAGATTTTTATATTTTAAAAGCCCTTAAACTAACCCCCAAGTCCCTTTAAAAATTTTTTTCCTAAATAGCACAACCTTTCTAATTTATCCATCACTTTTTAAATTTAGCACTTTTGAGAAATTTGGTACAAAAATTTTTAACACTAAGAGAGCGCCTCTGATTCTTCCTCTCCCCCCCCTTATCAATCTGCACAGAGAAATTTAAACAGTGAAAAATCTGATCTTTTCGGAATAAGAGGGGACTAATCGGGGCATGGAAAATTGAATAATTTTTAAAAATTTTCAGCTAGATGCGGGCAACATGCTTTAAACCCAGCTTGGGGAAAGGATACCAAAAAATTTTAGCAGGCCCCTTTTCCAGAATCCTCCCAATGCCCCAAAACATTTAATGGCAGCCATTTTTACACGGGCCCAAAAAATTCTTACGGCTTCATACTGACCATCCTGCCCCTCCCACTGCTCTTTTGCTGGGAGCATGTAACTCCCGGGGATGCAGTGGTGATGGCCATATGATATATGACTGTAAAATGTATAGATGCTGGCCTCAAAAACAAAATATAAAAGGGGCAAAAAAACACAGCCAAAGGGCCAAAAAACAAAATTCTTTTGGGCCCCTTACTCAGGGGCCCTTTTTTTTTTTGGGGCCACCATTTGGCCTTGTCTTGAAATTTTGAAAGGGACGTTCTTATATAAAAGGGTTTAAAAAATATAAATATAACTTTTAAGGTTATATTTAAAAAAAAATCAAATTTTTTATTTTTGGGGCGGTTTAACTGTCCCAGGAGGGGAAAAAGGGATCTAAAAATTATCAGTTTTTTAATAGAAAATTGGGGGTACCACACAAGATACAAAATAAAGGGGCATTTTATTTTCCGGGACATCCCCACCGTTTCCCCAAAGAACTTTCAGCGGTTTTTAAAATTAAAGCAGGTCCTATTTTCGGGAATTTCCCCAGGGGAATTTTAAAACAAAATAAAAGTCACAAAAGAGGTATAAAAATTAAATGTCACACAGGAAGAAGCGTATTCATGTTCAGAATGGGGAAAAAGCTTTAGTGAAAAATCACATCTTGAAAAAACAAAAAGGAAACTCACACAGGGGGGGAAGCCTTTTTCCGTTCAGAATGGGGGCAAATGTTTTGCGGGGGAAATCGGATCTTGAGAGACATGAAAAAAACTCACTTAAAAGAGAATCCTTTTACATGTTCAAAATTTGTAAAAATTTCTTTATTTGTTATCAAAAACTTAAAAACATGAAAAACCCCAAAAACGGGAGAGAACCAAATTTTCCTGTTCAAATGTTACAAATGTTTTAATAAAAAAATTTAAAAACCCTTGAGCAAAATGAAAGAACCCAACAGGAAAAAGGGCCATTTTCGGGTTCAGAATTTTGCAAATGTTTTACTGGGATATCAGATCTTGAGAGAAAGGGAAAGAATTCACACGGGGAGAAAAGCCTTTTTCATTTTCCCGAATGTGCCCAAATTTTTTTACTCAGAAATAAAAATCTTGAAAGACATGAAAAGAACTCATAAGGGAGGGGCCTTTTTCATTTTCCCAAAAATTTTGGAAAATTTTTTTTACTGATAAAGCAAGTCTTTGAGAAACAGGAAAGAACTCATAAAGGAGAGGGGCCCCCATTTTCATGTTCAGAATGGGGGAAATTTTTTTACTGGGTTTTTCAGCTTTTGGGAAAACATAAAAAGAATTCACACAGGAAAAAGGGGCCTTTTTTCCCATGTTCAAAAATGTGAAAAATTTTTTAATTCAAAAATCAAATCTTGAGAGGCTTGAAAAAAACTCCCCACGGGAAAGGAAAAAAAAAAACCCCCTTTTTCCCATGTTCAGAATGGGGCCCAAATTGTTTTACTGGAAATAAATTTTTTGAAAAACATGAAAAAATTTCCCACACAGGAGAGAACCATTTTCATGTTCAGAATTGGCAAATTTTTTAATCAAAAAAAACAAGTCTTGAAAAACATGAAAGAACTCAAAACAGAAGAAAAACCCAAATTTTAAAATTTAAATTTTTCCCCAAATTTTTTAAACTTAAAACAAAATCTTAAAACCCCCCATAAAAACCCTCCACTTTTCCCAAATAAAACCCATTTAAAATTTCCCCAAATTAAAATTATTTTTAACAAAAACCCAAAAAAAAAAAAAACCCAAAAAACCCCAAAAAAAAAAAAAACCCCCCCACAAAAAAACCAATTTTATTTTATAAAAAAAATAAAAACCAAAGGAAAGTTTTACTCAGAAATAAAGGTTTTTGAGAAACATGAAAAACTCACACGGGGAAGAAGCCATTTTCTTTGTTCGATTTTTGGCCCAAATGTTTTACCCCAGAAATCAAATTTTAATAAACATGAAAAAACTCAACAAAGTGAAGTCATTTTCTTTTGAAAAATGTGGCAAATGTTTTGTCAGGAAAAACTCTTATCTACATCAAAGAACTCACAAACGGAAAAGACATTTTAGAAAAAAAAAAAAAATTTCATGCTAAAAACCTATTTCCCTTTAATTTTTGAACATTTTTTTTGATTTTCCAAAAAGGGTAAAATTACAAAGCGGGTTAGAGTACGGGCGTTTTAAAAAATTTTTTTGGCCCGGACAAAAAATTATCGCATTTTCCCCACGTTTTTGGGAAAGGGAGCTTTGAAAAAAAAAAATTATATTTGTAAAAGTACCAAAGTATAGATTTGACCGGGAACTTTCCCCTAACACGGGTTTTTACCTCCCCCAACCCCCCCCCACAAAACCCAAAAACCTTCGTTCCTCCGATGGGCCTTTTGGGCCAAATAAGTGCTGGTTAAAATCAGTGTGAACAACCCTATTTTTTGATTGATGATACTGCAACTGCATACAAATGCCAAAAAAAAAAACCCAACAAAAGAATTTTTTGTAAATTGTTCTAAAACACAGGGGGGGTTGGAAAATTAAATAAAAATAAAAAGGGCCCTGTGGAAGCATGGCGCCTGTATGTACAATCATTATGTTATGAGAGAACCATCTACTATAAAGCTCATGAGGAGCAGGGTCACAGCTCACAGTTTTCTTGGGGTTGTCACTGAGCCTGTATGACCATACATACCTCTGATAGCCCACTTAATGTGGTGACTTGGCAAGCCAGCGCTGCTCCTACACTGTTCTGAGTGTCTGAGACCTTACACCTTGTTGCAAGTCAATTCCAGTCTGCACATAGTGACACTGTCAACAACACCCCTGTGATCTCAAGGGACAAAGCCTTACTTTCTCTTCAGAGTCACCTGGAGCTGCAGGCGCTTTTGACTTTATTACTTACTAAAAATGATATAGCGTCTCTTACATCTGAGCTTAAAAGTGCTTGGCAACAAGATATATGTGCAGTTAAAACAGACATTTTTGCCATTCAAGATAAGTTACAAAATCTGTAGTCATCTCAGTTCTCATTAGCTGAGCTTCAAGATGCTCTTAAGAATCAACAAACTATGCACCAGAATTTAGTGGAGCAATTTGACGATCTGGAAAATAGAAAACGGAGAATTAGCATCAGAATTAGAGGTCTTCTGGGAGTGGTCAAAACTCAGGATTTGGCTCAATCGCTATCTAAGCTCTCCAACATGCCCCTGGGCAAGGCCCCTGACACTCACATTGAAATTGATTGGGCACATAGAGCGCTAAGACCTGTGAGCTACAACACTTCCAAGCCACGTGATGTCATCTGTCAACTGCACTATCATTCTGTGAAAGAAGTAATGAAAAAGGCAAGAAACATCCCTAACATCACGTACAAAGGAGCCAAGATTGCTATATTCCTGGATTTATCTAGGTTAAGGCCTATGATAAAGCCACTGCTATCCATTCTACAACGAAACAAATTCCATATCTCTGGGGTTACCCTTTTGCTCTCCATGTCCGGACACAGGATGGAACAGTCTCCTTTCGAACACCAGCTGACCTGCCAAATTTCTTAACCATCTTGAAGCTGCCTTAGATTTTTCTTCCTGATTGGGACTACAGATACACTAGAATAATCACCGGGAGCGTGAACACTAGAGGAATCCTCAAAGCCAATTAATGCAAGAAACCATATAGAGGAAGAAGGCTATAAAACTTAACTTTTAATAAATCGATATAAAATACACACAAAAAAGCGCCCTATAAATAACAACAATAGTTGGAGAAGGCTCACCTAATGGGAAAGACTAAAGTTGATCCCTATCAAGACCCTCAAATGGCAGGAGCTATTAAGCCCTAGCCTACCGACAGTAACAGGAATATCGCCCCAATAAGGGCGGTCCTGGCAGGAGCCTGACCCTGCAAACACTAACCCTATGAATAACCTATTGGTCCCTTTCCCAACATGTTTCGATTCTCCAGAAATCGCATCAGGGGATGATAAAGATAGCGGAGACAAAAAAAAGGGGGGTAAAGAGGCTATGATTCAGTGTATTACATAAAGCCTCTAACAAAAGCTGGCATGATAGTATAAAAAGAAGGGCTAAAGTGTGGTTTTATGTCATTCAGCCCCAAATGCCAGCAAAGAGAATGCCTCGTACACCTGGATTGTTTTACTCACGGTTACCCAGGTGGAACAGCAGTCAATGAGTCTCACAGAACCCGGCCACTGCCGGAACACCCATACAGGGTGAGGGACGCGTTGTTTCTGTGCATCCTTAGTTTGATGCCTGTACCCGGCCTCTTATGCAATTTGCTCATTCTACTTAGCATGCATTGACTGCTGTTCCACCTGGGTAACCGTGAGTAAAACAATCCAGGTGTACGAGGCGTTCTCTTTGCTGGCATTTGGGGCTGAATGACATAAAACCACACTTTAACCCTTCTTTTTATACTATCATGCCAGCTTTTGTTAGAGGCTTTATGTAATACATTGAATCATAGCCTCTTTACCCCCCTTTTTTTTGTCTCCGCTATCTTTATCATCCCCTGATGCGATTTCTGGAGAATCGAAACATGTTGGGAAAGGGACCAATAGGTTAATCATAGGATTAGTGTTTGCAGGGTCAGGCTCCTGCCAGGACCGCCCTTATTGGGGCGATATTCCTGTTACTGTTGGTAGGCTAGGGCTTAATAGCTCCTGCCATTTGAGGGTCTTGATAGGGATCAAGTTTAGTCTTTCCCATTAGGTGAGCCTTCTCCAACTATTGTTGTTACTGATTGGGACTACGCCTACTCAGCTACAGTAAATATGCCCTTCTCCACTCATCCATCTTCATCAAGAGGCACTACAAGATTGGGTACACTGAAGTAACATCTTTCAGGATCTCAAAGACTTGTTACACGCATAGAAAGGATGCATGGCGCCGCAAAAAGAAATTCAAATAAAGGTTCTTGCTCACCTTCGGAAGTTGTGCTTATAATATAGAGGCACAACTTCTCAAGAGCGTATAAAAGGCTCTTCTTCTGAGCCTAACCAACGGCAGCCGCGGGTCTCCCTTCTCAAAAACCGTGGGAGCGGTAATGAGCGTGAAGAGTGGAAGTGAAGCTGGAGGCTAAAAGCAAAAGACCCCGGCGCTCATTGCAAGAAAACCCCTCGGTGTGAGGCAGCACAAGTGTTATAAAAAAGAAACAATTTTTATTCTAATAAAAGTGTCATAAAAGGGTATTAACCTTAACACCATAAAACACACTGAAACTTAATGTGTTTTGCACCTACACTGGCGCTTCATCAGAAGTATGTGTTCAAGACAACATCCGGGAAATAAGACATATTTAAAATACAGAGTTTGCTCTCATTGGTCGTGGAAATCAACCAATCATAATACAGAATATACAACACATAAAAGCCTATGTAAATAATATACTTAAAAAACATATAATAAAGATAAAAACCCATTGGCTAAGGAAAGGAGGGAAATATGATTTGACCAATCACAGACTTGAGTTACTGTGAGTCTATGTTTTCAATAGTCTATTGAGTGCGCTCAAAAGAATTGTGTGTATCGACATATAAAAGACGCTGATTGGTTCTTTCACATTCCCCTCCACTGTCTTAACCAATCAGTGAAAGAGCTACAGGAGGACCATTATATCCTATGGAGACCAGACTGGCCAATCAGCGCATGTCCTGGGTGAAAGCCGCAACCACACAGCCAGTAGAGTCGGCTAAAATGGACGAGCTGGTGAAACAGTTGATTCAAGTGAACGCTAACCACCAGCTGATGGTGGCCAGCCAGCAAAAGGTGCATGAAGAGAACCATTCGGGCCCAAGCTGAGACCAATCGCCTGCTAATTGAAACCCACCAAGCCAGGGTGAAGGAGCAACAGCAGGCGAACCAGACTCTGCAGCAGCAGCTACGAACTTTGTCTGTGAGGCCAGAGGGGTCCCCACCAAGTGGTGCAAAATATGCTCCATCAAATGACCAAGGGTGATGACATCGAGGCTTACCTGGGGACCTTTGAGAGGAACGCAGAAAGACAGCAGCTGTGTCCTGGCCCCCTTCCTAACGGGTGAACCGCAGAAGGCCTACTTCAAACTAAGGGTGCAAAATGCCAAGGACTACACCAAGCTGAGAGGGGGAATACTGGCCTGACTAGTGGTCACCCCGGCGGGGTGAGCCCAGAGAGTCCAAGCCTTGGAGTTTGATCCTGCAAAGCCCACCCGGTCTCAGATGTATGATCTTTTCCATCTTATCAACAAGTGGCTGCAGCCAGAAACTATCACACCTGCCCAGGTGGTCGAGCAGGTTGTCTTTGACCGTTTTGTTCGGGCACTTCCCATAAGGCTCCAGCGTGGGATACATGGACCCCAAAAGTTTGTATGAACTTGTCGTGGTTATGGAGAGATACAGTGCCATCGAGGAGTACCTGCAGGTGCTACATCCTTGGGATTCCGCAGACGACCACTCATGGTAAGACTGTTCTGTCCTAAAAGGGGAGAGAAAAGGTCCTGAGGGACGGGGGTCACGATTAAACGAAAGGGGGGGAATGGTCACCCACCCCAAAAAGGGACCTTTTCCCTATAGCCTGGACTCCATCGTCTGCTGGCGGTGCCAAGGCCTGGGACATGTGGTGGTACGTTGCCCAATAGTATACCTCCTGGTTTGCATGACTATCTTATTCCACTCAGGTTGCTGCTGGGGTTGACCAATGATGGTGCACTGTTACCGTTAGTGGACACTCGGTGCAGGCTCTCCTGGACTCTGGGAGCTTGGTGACCCTAGTGCAAGCCCAGCTGGCGAACTCGGACCAACTACACTCACGCCGAATACTTTGTATCCATGGTGACATCAAGGACTACCCCACCACCCTACTTACAATAGAGACTTCCTGTGGGGTTGCACAACATGAGATGGTCGTTGTGGCAAGTTTACCCCACAGCGTGATTATTGGATGGGACTTCCCCTTATTTTGGGATATGTGGGGGAATAAAACAAATGTCATGTATGAGGTTGTACCACCTGTAGAACCCGTACCGTTTCCATTATCAGTCCTGGTGGGAGACCCACAGGAAACCCCCTCTGAGCTACAATTCTCCTCCTTACCAGTCTCGAGAAGACATTTTGGTACAGAACAATTGAGGGACCCTAACCTGGTGAATGCTTGGAAAAGCATTAAGGTAATTGATGGTAGACTTCAGGAACTAGGGGAGGGGTTGGACTACCCACACTTCGCCGTACATAATGACCTGCTGTACAGGGTGAAAAAGACCACAGAGGTGGTGGAGCAGTTGGTGGTACCACGGTCCCATGTCCACATGGTTTTGGAGTTAGCCCATTCTCCATGTGTTTGGGGGACACTTAGGGGTGGAGAAAACCAAAGGGCGGGTGGAGTGGAATTTTAACTGGCCTGGCATCTATAGGGCAGTGGAGGAATTTTGTCAGTCCTGCCCAGAGTGTCAGATCCATGCTCCTATACCCCATTTCCAGAGCCCACTGGTCCCTCTACCTATCATCGAAGTGCCCCAGACCCGGCAGGGAAACTGGTCGGGCCCCTCCCAAAATTTTGGTGGGGGGGACACACAAAACCCTGGGGGTAAATAAATTTAATGCCACCTGCCCCCAAAGGGGCCATTCCCCTCAGAAGACCTCCTAAAAAGGAATAGCTTTTCCACATTTTTCACCTGAAACATGGGACCCCAAAAGGGAGATCCTGACCAAATCAAAAAGCACTCCTTTTTTTGTCCAAAGGAAAACCAAGGACTAGGGTTCGCCTTTTGAAAATTAAACACCTTCGAAACCCCCCGTAAAACCATCCCCAGACCCGATGGTTTTGGTGGAAAAATTTTAACAAGCCCCAAAAAAAAGGGATGTTAAAAAAGGTTGTGGAAAAGGAGGTAAAAGCCCTGGGATCGGGGCCATTCCTGATGTTCTCACCCGAGAAGTCCCCGGGGAAACCCACAGGGTTCTCTCCGTTCGAGCTGCTATATCGACACCCCCGGGGGCTAATAGTATAGCCAGGGGGGACCTGGGAACAGGAGAAAAACCCCTTAAAAGGGGGTGTTTTTGACTATACCCCAAATGCAGGAAAGGATCGGGGCGGTCATGCCCTTTGTAAGGGAAAAATCGCAGCAGGCCCAGGAAACACAGGCCCGGGGTTTAAAAACCCAGGAAGGCAAGGGCCCAGAGTTTTTTCAGCCAGGTGACAGTGGCTTATACAGCCCCCGACCAGGGAAATGTAAGTTTCACAAGTGGCAAGGTCTCTACGAATCTTAAACGGGTTAAATGAGGTGAACTATAAAAATTTTTCCAGCCGGGGAAAAAAAAGCCTAAACAAACCCTTGAAGGACCCAAGAAAGTCGGGGCGTTTGAAAAGGGCTTTTCAGGGAGGGGCAATCAAGGTATTACCTCCTGCCCCAAAATTTCAAGCCCTTATCAGGGGTCCAGGGGCAAGGGGTCAGAGAGTTCATCCAGGGGAAAACCAAGGGGTGTATTCTCTGAAATGTTTGGCGAACAAAAGGGTAAATTAAAGACACAATAAAAATTTATGGACCCGGGGAAAAAGGGAAGGGTTAAGACCATATAAGCCCCGAACCCCAGAGAGGGCAATCCCGAAAAGGTGTGAAAAAATGTCACCCTAGGGTAAAAAGTCACAAAGCGGTTTGCGACCCCATAATAATCAAAACCCAAAACCCGGGAGGGCAGCCAAAAATTAAAATGAAACCCAAAGTGTGATGCCTACCACATCCCCTGGGGCCCGACGAACTGATCAAAAATTTGGGCCCTCCCAGGTAAAAGACCACATTAGACCTCACCAAACGGTTTTTTGCGGGTTCCCCTCAAAACCCCGGAAGGAAAGGGAAAAAAAAACTGCCTTTTCCACCCCAGAGGGACACTTAAAGTAATTTGCCCTTTTCCCTTTGTTCTAATGGGCCCCTGAAAAATTTCCAAGGGTTAAAGGACCTCATCCAGCAGCCCCATAAATTTTAACGCACCGCAAAACTGAATGATGTAGTTAAAATATATTTGGGGAAACTGGATTTCCCATCGGGGCCAAGGTACAAGCGGCCCTAATCCCAAAAGGGGGCGGGCCCGGCCCTAACAGAAAACCCCAAAAAAGTGTCCCAAAAGGGGGGCTAAAGGAGGCTGCAAACCTCGGGTTAAAGGGATCAGCTGGGGGTTTTCAAACCCCAATGACAAACAAACCCATCCAAAGGGGGCCCTTTAAAAACCATATCAAAAAAAGCGGGGTTAAGCCTTCCGGGGTTTTCCGAAAGGCAAACTATTGAAGGTTTGTGACAGTTTTTTCCCCTCACTACTCCCCCTCCTAAAGGAACGAATCCACAAATAAAAACTGGCCCCCCGGAAAGGCGAACAGGCCTTTCAGAAGCTCAAGGAGGTGCTCTGTAAAAGATCGGTACAAATTTACCCCTAATTCTGGGAAGGGAATTTTTCCTAGTGCAGACAGTTTACTGGGAAAAGGGGTTTAAAGGGGCGCCCTGTTTCAAATAGTTAATGGGGAAGAACACCCAGCCGTGTACCTTAGTCGGAAGCTGTCATCGACGGAAAAATACTACTCAATAGTAAAAAGGGAATGTCGTACCTGAAGGGGGTAAATTTGAATCGCTACAAAAATTTTTCTAAGGGGGAGGCAATTTAAAGTGATCACAAACCCACTCCCCCTTTAAAATAGAGGGGCCCAAAAAAAGGGGAAAAAATGCAAGGGTGACCCGGGGTTTCCTTTGGCCCAACAGGCATTTCCCAAATTTCCCTGTTGGAAAAAATTGTCCCGGGTCCAACAAGCCAACCATATGCCGTTTTCAGGATTTTTACAGTTTTGGGGCAAAAGGTGCTCTCCCCAAAAGGCCCTGAGCAAGAGGGATATGAAAGGGCCCAAGCAGCAGGAAAGGCATATAACGGTTATATATCCCACCGGGTTTTGGTATTTACCTTAAAAAAGCCAGACCATGCCCCCCAAGTAAGGACCTTTGGTGGAAAGGGAAAGGGCCAAATTAATAGGGGGTCAAAACATAAAGGCTGTTGACCCCCCTTTTAAACGTTTTTTTTTAGTATGGCTTCCAGCCATTCTGGGATGGCTTTCTTTGGGGAAGTAACCCAAAGAATTGAGGGGCCTTACCCCCCCATTTTTCCCGCCAGGGCTTACCTGGCTTTATAAGTCAGCAAGTCACTGACTGGGGGTGGCTAAAACCCCCAAAAAACCCATTCAAAACTTGGGAAATAAAACGCTGTGGAAAAACCAGCTCTGTCAAAACCACTGTTTGGATATTTTTGAATTTTTGCTAGTAAGTGTAATTTTGTTAGTTAAGCTCAGAGGACCCGGTTTTTTTGTTTGCTTCCATTCTGCATGCCCGGAAACCTTTTTTTCCCTACCTGTTTTTCCCAAAAAATAAAAATACTAAAGACCTGAAATTTTGCACCTAAAGTTTTTGTCTCTGCTCTATCCTGAAGAAAAACGTATGCCAAGTTTCCCAGCTGAAAAGCTCAAAAAAAAAATTTTAAGAAAAATTTTTTAAAATCAACTCTTTGACACGTTGTAACATTATTTAAATACCCCCAAAATTTTGCTTTTAGCACTGAGGGGGGCTCTGTATGACTTTTTGACAGGTTTTTTCTTTGGTATTCCCAAAATTTTTTTTCATAAATTTTTTCCCCCCAACATGGGTTTTGGCGTGAACACTATGTGCTTTTTTTTTAAAGCAGTTAAAAAACCCACTGCGCTGTTTACCATTTTCAAATTTGCCCACACTTTGTTTGCAAAACTTAGTTATACTGTTAATCTACGTAATTGTCTTTTTTTTTTTTTTGACAAGTGTTTGGGTCATGACTTTAGGAAGGAAAACAAAACCCCCACCGAAACAGCTTTGACAAAAACCCTTTAAACTTTAAAGGAAACCCTTTTTAAAATTGAAACCCTTAAAAAAAAAGGGGATTTAAAAACCCCGGAGAGAGGGGTCGAAAAATATTATTTTAACACAAGGCTAATCAGCCCGAAAATTATCAAAATAAGAAATTCCGGGGGCGTGGCCTGGAGAGTTTCAGTAAAAGGCCCTTTTTTCCCTGATTAGCTCCCTGCCGGGGCCCCCCTTTAAGCTTTACATCGCGGAATTTTAGCCCCCAAAGGGGAAAAAACCAACCCCAACCCCCCAAAAAAGAACCCCCTGCGCCAAATCTGCCCCCCCCCCACCCCGGGGAAAAACCCGGGGCTGGAACCTTCCTCACCGGGGCGCAGTGAAGGGGGCCCACGCTGAAAAATCCGGCCCCATCTTCCCCCTGCCCGGGGCCTCCAAGAACAGGGGGGAAAAAAATTCGAGGCCGACACAGTTTGCAGAAAAACCCAACTGCGGCGGGGACCCAGAGTACTGCGGAAAACTCCTCCCCTAAGAAAGTGCCGACGGACCGGGTAAGCCTCACCCCCCGGCATCCCTCCCCCCGCCCCAAATAACCCCCGCTCAGTTTGCCCCAACTGACTTACCTGACCGGGAGCCTGACCCGCGGCCCCCCGGGGGCAGCCATTGTCCCGGGCGGAAACCCGAGCGCCACAGGCCCTCCGGCTTCTTGCGGCGCAGACAGCTGGGGGGGGCACCTGCATTCCGGGGCCCCCCCGAACCGCTGAAATCCAAAGGCCGCGCATTACTCCCCCGGCCCTTGGTGACTCATAACCCCCGGGGTTCTCCCTTTTCGTCCGCCCCCCGCTGCCCACCAGGCTGTTTAGCCGCTGACAGCCTCACCTTTTTTCCCCGAAACTCAGGGACCTGCCCCCCATTTTTAATCGGGCCACAGCTACGACTCACCAGCGGGGGGGACAGCAGGGTTTCGGGCCCCCTTTGGGGTGCCCCCCCTTGGACATTTAAAATGGCCTCTGGCCCTTTGGGATACCCTCAAACCACATCCCTTTTGGGTCTTTTAAACAGTGCAACTGGCTCCCCACCCCCCCAAATTAAGACCCCAGCGGGACCCCCCTGAACGCTCGGGCCCCTCATGGCTCCCACCCCCCCCTTTTCCTTTGTCCCCTCACCTGGGGTCTCCGCAGGACGAACTAAATATACATGGCCCCCCCCAGTAAGCCCCTTTTAACAAAGGGGGCCCCAAAGGAGGGGCGTCCCCCCTTTCCCCCACGCGGCTGTGGGATGCGTCCCAAGAGGACTCCATCGCCCTGTTCTCAGCACATTCATCGGGGGTCCCCCCTCGCGCTCTCCGCCCTGATGCCCCTGAGTTCTCCCAGGAATCCCGCGATCGGGCCCCTCCGCCTCCACCGAACGCCCAGCAGGGGTTTTCCAAATTCCCTTTAAACAAACTACCAAACATACTGGAAAGCGGACTTCCAAACCCTTTTTTTGGGAAAGTGAGAAGGCTTGCAGAAAAGGGGAACTCTCGTTTCCGACAAGAAAATTGCACATTTACAAAAAAGGGGGGAAAGGCTTTTTGACGAAAGCCATCCCGTTACCAGCAAATTCTAACCCCCCTCCCTTCCAAATTTCTGTTGCTCAAGCATGGGTTGTCCGGGCCCTTTGGGTGTCATGTTGGGGGCCCTTACAATAGAGACGCCGGAAACAACATCCGAGTTCGGGGGTGCCTGAATCTGTTTCCGATGACAAAAATTCCATCATCTTGACACCCAAATTTTTAAAAATTTTCCCCGGGCGAGCCTCCCTCTCACCCTATCAACCCGGGGACAGGGCCCACAGAGCCCTCCGCCCCAAAGGGGACTTCGCCCCTCCCAAGGGATGTCATTTTTTGTGTGCATGATTTTTCCCTTTAAGGAAAAAAATCAGGGTCGGGGGTTTCGGGGTGGGCGGGCTCTGGACTATGTGGGCGAGCAGTTTCCGGGCTGTTCCAGGATTTTGTCTTGGGTCACGCTGCAAAGAGGCGCCCCCTTTAAAGCCCAAATACTTTCTCCCTTTAAAAGGGAAACCGCCCCAACCCCGTATCGATGGAACTTTCCCTTCCCCCTCTCACCCCCGAAAGGAGGTCGGTTTTTCACCCTTAGAACCCACGAACATGAAAGCCATTCTGTGACGCTCGGGCAGTTTCCCGTTTCCCCCAACTCTTGGTTTGGGACTTTGGGCGTCCCCCTCTACTCCCCCCCTTCCCGACCGGCGCCAGTCATCGCAAAAAAAGGAGGGCCCCTTCCCCGGGGGGGGACTCCGGCCGGACGCAGACTACCGCACACCCCGCACCGTTAGCACTGTCTCAGGGACTATAAAGCTCTTCTTATAACATGCTTTTTCCCCCCCCTAGTTTAGGTGCTGGTTCTACTTTTTTTCCCCTGACTGGGTGTTCACTCCCAAAAATTTGACCTGGGTTACATCTGGAAACGGGGGGCCCCTGGTTTGCAGTTTGCACCCCAAATCTTCCGCGTACTTGATCTAATTTGGGTACTTTTCCCTTTTGGGGGTTCCAGTTCTACATTCACTGTTCCCCCACGGGGGTTTTTCCCCGTTTCTTTTCCCGCTTGCAGAAGTTCCTATTGTTTTTACACAGCCCGGAGGGCTTTAGTATTTGAGTGCGTTTCCCTTCTGTGGGGTGGGGTTTCGCTCCGCCCCCGGAAGGGAAAGCCTCCCCGGGGTTTGAAATAGGAGGTTGGAGGGTTCTTGGGGGGGTTCATTGGGCCTCATTCCCGTGTTCCTCTTTACCTCCATATAGGAGCGCTCTCTTGGACCCCTCCATCCCTCCTCTCTCCCCAACCCAGAAACTTTGGTTGCATCTTTTCCCTTTTTTTTTTTTTTTTTTCTCTGGGTTAATTTCCACTTCAATATTTGTTCTAGTTGCGCCGGTCTTGTGATAACTATTTGTTTGGTGTCTCCCCTGTCTCGTGTTTGTTGTCATTTCCGGTTTTTTCCCCCCTCACCAAACCCCCCCCATGGTTTCTTTGGGGTCACCATTAATGCAAAAAGGTTTTTAATTCAGATTTTGAACGCCGCCTCTTGCTTGCGTGAGCTAAAGCTCTCTGAAGGCGGACACGCCTTTTTTTCAAGAGACCCCCCTTTGATCTGCGGGGGCTCCTTTTAAAAATTTTCAAAAACAGCTTTCCCCGTACCTATTTCCCCCCCAAACGGTCGAAAAAAAAGGGGGGATTGGGCCCATACTCCCTTAAACCGGGATCTTGGCCCCTTTCCAGGTGGGGGGGGGAGATCAGAACTAAACCCCCGGGGCGCTTTTTTTATTCTCCAGGGATCTCTGTATGGGGCCCCGCTGACGCTGTGCACTGTTTATGCCCCCAACACATCTCAAACCCGCTTTCTTTCCACTGTTCTGAACCGATGGTCCAGACTGCCCCCGGGGCCCCATTCAGGGGGATTTTAACTTTTCTGTTTTCCCCCCACGTCAGATAGACATTCCCTTTTTAGGGCAAGCCCCCCCCCAAAGCCTCAATTCAGGGGTCCCACGGGGAAATTGCGCAAACTGATTTGAAAACAGGGGCCCCTAGAATTTTTGGAGGGCAACCATCCCCAACGGACCGATCCTTCAAACCTTTTACTCCCCCCCCCCGCAAACCCGACCCCCTCCCTAAAATTCTTTTTTAAAAGGAAAAAATTTCCCGCTTTGCGCAAGATATTTCCCACGCGCAAAAGGCCCCATTCATGGGGCGGACCACCAGCGCCTGTCTCCCTCACCTTTAAAAAATGGACTCCCCAGCACTCGCTCCCGCCTTGGGGGTTCCAAAAAGATTTTTTGTTAAAAAAAACCGAAAGTTAAGAGAAGAGGTTTTTGTAGCGCCCTTAACAATTTTTTTTGAACTTAACAATGGTTTGGTAAACCCAAACCTCCACACTATGGGAGGCTCACAAGGGAGTTTTTTCAGGGGGGGAAATTGCCCTCTCCAGGGGGGCCCCAGCTGAAAAGAGAACCCCAAAAGGGGCAAAGGGCCCGATTCCCTTTCACCTCCCCTCCAGTCTTTACAAACCGGGAATGTTCTCCAGGCCAAACTTTTCCCCACCTTGCGCCCCAATTTTCGAGAAACCCCCTCTCGCCTCAAAGATCTAGCCCTGCGGGAAGTTGAACAGATGCTTCTCCATTCTAACAAAGGTTTTTATGAAAATTTTGGGAAAAAAGCCCAACCCCCCCAGCCAGGCAGCTACGGGGTAGAAAGGGTTAATTCCAACCCCCCAAAACCCTGAGGGAAACCCCGACGGCTCCCTGACTTACGACCCTAAAAACCCTGGAAACCCCTTTTTTGTCAATTCTTTTTGGACTTGGGACTCTTACCCGAGAACCCCCCCGGCTCAAAACGCAGACCTCCAAGCCAGGAAAAAATTCTACCTGAAGTCCTGTTTTCTCCCTAGCTGCCTGGGGGGGCCGTTTTAGGCTCTTAATTCCCCCATCGCATGGACGACTGCTTTGGGGGTTTATCAAAGAAACCCACCAACGGGAAGGCCCCAGGCCCAAAAGGGGTTCCCCAAAACGTTAAATAAAAAACATTCCCCAAGATTACCCCTTTTCCGCCCCCCTCTGTATAAAATTTCTTTTTAAATGGCCCCCCCCATTCCTGAGGAGATTTCCCAAAATCCTACCTCACTCTCATTCCCAACCCCGGGAAAGGGCCCGGGAGAGTGGGGCAAGGTACAACCGTCGCTCTCCTAAACTCAGGGCAACCAAAAAATTTTTTCTAAGAACCTAGCCATCGTCTGAACCTTTGGCTCCCGCGACTAATTCATAAGGATCAAGGGAGGGTTCGTCCCGTGTCGGCAAGGTGGGGACAATACCGAAAGGGCCATAGACCTAAAAGGGAAATTGCTAACTCCAAAAAAAAAGAGGGCCCCCCCCTCACCCCTTTATGCGGAGAAGGCCTTTGATTCGCCTTTGGTTTTGGCCCTTTTTTGTTTTCAAAACCTTTGGCTTTTGGGTTTACTGGTAACTTTCCTGCAGGGGGGATCAAGAGTCTCCCATTCTTCTCCATCGGCTTCAGAAAAAATTTCCCCCTGAGACCTCCCCCCCCCCTTTTTAAAATCTACAATGGCACGCCCAAGGCCCCCCTCCCCCCCCTGTTGTTCATACTATGTAAAGGGGAACCCCCCTTTCATCTAAGATTTTGACTATCTTTTCCCCAATTTTCAGGGATCCGTGGGCAGGGCAGGGAGTTTAAGGGCTCTCTTTTTTCCGACGATGGCCTTACTGACACTGGGCCACCCCGTCTTGTCCCTCCAAACTTGAAAACCCCTTCTGGGGAAAACTTCGGTCCCGCTCTCGGGCTTTTAAGGGCAACCCCGGCCAAAAAAGGGGGGCCCTTTTTTTTTAACAATTTCCGGGTGAGTCCCCAGCTGAACTTCAGTCTTGTTTCCAAAATAATTGGGGGGACGACCTCCCCAAATTTTTAGGTGTTCACCTGACGCCAGACTACAAAACCCTCTAGGGGGCTAACTTCCCCTCCCCCCTTCCTGGAAATAAAGCACCCTCCTATCCAAATGGCACCCATGAGCTTTTTTCCCTTCTAGGCCGTATAGCCCCAGTTTAAAAAGAAAAATTTTGCCCAAGCTAATGTAAACCCCTTCGAAAACCCCTTCCCCGGCCAATCCCCCTAAAAATCCTAAAAAACCCTGGGAACAGCGATCTCAAAATTTTAACCCGGCGCATGACTCATCGAGTTGCAAGGGGAATCTTGATGGCCCAAACAAATCCAGAGGTGGGGTAGCTGCCCCAAACAACCTGAAATATTACTGGGGGGGCCGGACTGCGGTCATCCCCCAAAGGTCCCAACACCCAGCTTTACACAAATGGATGGAGATTGAGAAATTGGGGGAAAGGCCCCGTTTCATCCCCAAAAAGTTTCCCGTGGCATGCAAAGGGGGGTCACGTACCCCGGGCCTCCCGCTAGGGCCGATGTCTTTTTCTAGGGCGATCTGGGGGCACTGTCAGAAAAAAATTTCCCCCTGGCCCCCCCAAGGCCTCCCCAATGGGCTCCCTTTTTCTACACCTCTCTACTACCCGCCAGCAAATTTTAGCACTCTTTGTAACCCCCCCTTTGGGAACAAAAAAAACTTGGGTTCCCATTTGCAGACATAGCCCACTTTTGCACCAGGGAACTTATTCCCTTCGCGGGCCCTTTGCAAAAACTAAGAAACCCCCCGCCCTAGAGCGCAGTTTTTCCCACTTCAAATAAAGCATCCTTTTGCAGACACTTGCAGGGAAATACATTTTCACTGGCCCCCAACCCCCTTTTTAAAGGTTGTGCCAAATTTGGGCCGTCGGGCGAAAGGGTTATCTCGGGTATTTACGCTATGCTGAATGAACCTCCCCCAGACTCAAATTGTACCCACCCGTAAATGCACAAGTGGGGGGAACTTCTTTTGGGACGGAACTCCCGTACCAGGTTTGGCAGACCCCTAAAGGGACAAAAGCGGCCACCTCCTCGACTTGCACTACCTACAGGGGGAATCAAAACAAGAAACCTGATGCCCCTGGTTCCCCACTCCAGAAATGCTTCATAGGTTTAACCCAGCTGTCCCCGATGCCTGCTGAGGGGTGGAGCCCCTTCCAGGTTCCCCTAACTCATATTTTTTGTGGGAAAGCCCGAGCTTCAGCTATTCTGGGGGCAGGTCCAAACGGGTCCTATTGGGGGTTCTCCCCAAGGGGGGCCTTGGGGGACCCTTCGGGCCCTTTTTTTTAAACATTCCGTTGGTTCTCTCTAACACAGCCCTTTTAAGCTTCTCCTCCCCCATCCGCCGGGTTTTTTTTTTCCCCCCCAAAGCCTGGGCCCCCGCCTTTTTGGGAAACAGCCCCCAAACCTCCGTCCTTACAACGATTTTTTACACAACGGATTTGTGAAAATACAACGTGTGGAGCGACTAATTCCCCCCACACATGGTAAGCCTGAAACCTTTTAAGCCGTATGGGGGCCCGGGGTTTTTTATTGGGAACGATTAAATTCATAAAAGGCCCACCCCTTTTCTTTTATGAGCGGACCCCCCACCCTCCCGTTTTCCCCCTTTTCCCAAACTCCCCTCCTAGTCTAGTCCTTTTTGTCCACCCATGTTTTTCCTGCCTTTAACTAATCCACCTGCCTTGGGAAAACAATTTTTTTTTTTTGTTTGAATAAGCCACTGTTTTGGGCCCTTTTTATGTTGATTTACATTGACGCCTATGCTTTGGCTTTTTTTTCACCTTTCATTATTGAAAATTGTGGTGTAAGCTGATTGAATACGCTTTTTTCTGTAATCTTTGTTTCAACAAAAAAAAAAGGAAAAAAATCAATAAAAATACAGTTATGAAAATGAATAAGTACTTCCTCCTCTGGTGCCAAAGCAACAACCCAAGCAATAAAACCAAAGGAGTGCCCACCCTTTTTTCACAAAAGCCTGCCCCCTTAAGCTGTTGGGTGGTTTAAAAAGGGTAACAAAGCGAGATATAACTTTGCTAATGTAAACATATAGCGCCCAAAAAAAAGGGCCCCCTTACCTTATATCCAAAATTTTTTTGGGGGGAAAATGAACGCATTGCCAGGGGAAAAAACATTTTTGGGGTATACAACCGAGCATAGACAACCTCCCTGGGCACTCCTCCCTTTTACTAAACAAGTTAAATTTAAAATTTTTAAAAAAAAGACTGCATCACATGCAATTTTTGCGATGCCTGGGCCCACTATTTTTCGGGATTATAAATTTCTACTGGGAAAAGCCCGACGATTTATAGGAAAAGACCAAAATTAAATATAACTATAAATTAAAAATAACTATTAAAATATAAAAAAATATATAACTATATAGAAATATTTCTTCAAACCCTGCCCTTTTTGCCCAATGCCCAAAAAAAATTACCAAATTTCAACATCCGTTACCGAGGCCATGCACCATACTTTTGAGTTAACGATGCCCCCAAATCTCAGGAAAAAGCTATAATTGGAGAATCAATAAAACCTTCCCTAAAGGATGCCGTTTGTCTGGGTTAAATTACGCAAAACATTTAAAAAATTTTTCCCTGGGCCACGTTTCCAACCCCTTCTCTCCTCAAACAAAATGGGAATTGGGAAAATTATAGTAAGAGAAACTTTTATTAAACAAGGGGCAAGGCTAAAAAGACTGCTCGATTCAAACGTTTAAAGCCTGGTCTTTTAATTCACCTGGAGCAATAAGCTAAGCAGAAAGGGGTTTTCCAAGCCCCTTTGGAAAATAAAGAACTTCCTTAATTTAAAACACTTGATTAAGAAAGGGCAGGGAAAAGCAACATTTTTAACCCCCCCGAGATTCTTTACAGTTTTTTTCCTTTTACATCAGGTTCCTACCCCTCCCCTTTTAATCATAACAGCCCAATTATTTTCCCCTTTCGACTGAAGCTCTGGAAAAACTTGTATTGGGGAAAATATTCTTTTGGGCCCCAAAATTAATTCAGAAAACCCTCGCCTTGGAAACCTTTTGAATTAAACCTGACCCCTTTTTTCTTTGCCGGCAGGGCCTGACAATTTTTAAAGTCCACAAATTTTTTAAATAAATTAGAGAGGTTTTCAATCCCCCCCCTTTTTGGGTTTTATTTTAAATCAGTCTCAAATTTCTAACCCATTTTTTTGCCCTCCTTTCCCAAAAAGCGCAAAATTGCAGTGATCCCCAAACCATGGGAAAACCCACCCCTTTTCTGCCAGAGTTAAAAGACCTATACCTTATTGAACACTGACACCAAAATTAAAAGTATAAAACCCAAAAACCCTTTGGTTTAACAGAAATCCATAAAATTTCTGGAAGATCTAATGGAAGCCCTTGATAATACCCTTAAAACATTTCCTATTATCCACCGAGCACAACAATCTCGGACCCCTCTCGTTATTATCTTTAGATGCAGAGAAAGCATTTGACAGAGTAGATTGGCATTTTTTGGAGTTTGGACCAATTCTAATGCAAATTTTTTTTTGCCTTATATCAACACCCGTCGTCACAAATTAGAATTAACGGCACATTGTCAACAGCCATTTGCAATGGAATGTGTCAGGACTGCACATTGTCTCCAATCCTCTATGTGGTTGTGATGGAATACTTAATGCAGTGCATCAGGTCCGATCAGGAAGTCAAGGGAATTCCAATTAGAAATGAACAACAAAAATGTGCAGCGTTCCCTGATGATTTCTTGCATATAACAGAACCTGAGACATCACTGATGGACCTTTTGGATAGATTCAGCCTCCTAAGTATCTTCAAGGTAAATTTCTCTAAAAGTGTGGCCCTAAACGTCACTCTAGATCCTGAATTAGCAAAGACTTTGAAAAACAGATTCCCCTTCAAATGAGCAAAACACTCAATTATGTACTTAGGAATTCAGATCCCAGCAAAACGGGAGCTGCTATTTGAACTAAAATTTGCAGCACTGCTACGAACTATCAAGGCTGATTTGTCCAAATGGGACAAAAAAGATTTCTCCTGGATAGGAAGGATCAATATTCTAAAAATGAATATTTTGCCCAGACTCTTGTACCTATTTCAAACAATCCCAATTAAACGAGGTAGAAACTAATAGATATTTTAGGAAATTAGTTTGGGCCAATAAAAAAACAAGAATCTTTAGTGATATCTTAATCAGAAAAAGGTGGTTTAGCCCTTCCAGATTTGAGATCATATTACTTGGCGACAGTTGCTGCCAGAGTCTTAGGGCTTGTTCACAAGGAGTATACACTCCATGTTACAAGCGCTTTAGGGATCCGTCTTGGGGACCGACAGCAAGATCCTCACTGCGCAGAACACGGGGCGGCATCCACATGAGAGAACGCAGCTCCGTGTTTCAATAGCACAGCTGTGCTCCGTCTTGACATGCAATTCTTTTCAAGACGGAGCGGAGCTGCGTTTTTAATTCAGGGGTGTGTTTACTGGCAACCACTAGGCTGCAGTAGAAGCCAGGTCTGTAGCTATAGCAACCAGTGCTGGCAGCCTATCAGGAGAGATCAAACAGGTCTATAGCTATAGCGACCTGAGGAGCTGATGCAGCCCATACAAGAGGAGATATCTCAGAATAGGTAGGACACTGTTAATGGACACTTATTACAAAGTGACTTGTTTTTGCAAGATCTTTAACATAAAAAGCAGCAATCCTTGTAGTGAGACAACCCCTTTAAGGTCATAGATATTATAACACTAATTAAAGGTATTTCTCGACAGAATGATCCATCTGTCCTTTTACTTCTCGGGCTGCCTATGGGTCTATGTGATTTGAAGGGGAGCTTGATAATACTTCTGGTAGCAGCTGAGCTATTAATCCCCAGAAAATGGAGATGCACTCAGGTACCATCTGTCTCAGAGAGGTTTAAAGAAATTTTTCATGTCCAGCATATGGAGGAGATACAGGCAGATAACGAACAGATCCTCGAGAAATTTAGTAAGGTTTAGGGAGAATGGGTGACGTTCACATCATCACTAGAATTTAAATTATTTATATAACTCCAGTCACACTCATTTAAGCTGTAATAGACCGTTCTCTCCAACACCAGACTGATGACTATATAATGGTGTTGGGGTCCTGCTCGTTTGTCGCGTCCAAGAAACTTTGTTTTTGCTATTAAAGGTTTTCCACATTTTTCTCCTACTGCTTTGTAGGTAATCACATGTGATCCATTATTAATACTCCTACTCCGTCTTTGTTCTCATATGGTACATAACTGTTATATTCTTTATTAGATGACTGAATATAGGATGTTTCTTATATCTCTCACGTGTACAAAACAATGTTAATGTTTTTCGACATTCTACTTTTTACTTAATGTTATATTTAAGTGGAAGAATGTTTAAGTTTTGATTTCTTTATGTATTAGCAATGCTGGCTGTTACTTATGTGCATTATTCTTTCAATAAAGTTTTTGAAAGAATAATGCATGTGGATTTTAAGTGGCTCTTTTGACCCTCCAAAAAGGAGACATTCAAGTATGACCAGTATGTTTCTCGACAGGCCAGTGTTGGACCCTCTCCAATAATCCAACAATTTAGCAAATTCCACAAAGTCAAGGCCCATAAACACCATTTATTTTTATCATTATTATTTTTAACTATTATTTCCAAAGCAAATTCAAAAGTCTTTCAGGCAGTATAAATATTAATTTCAAATGTATAAATGTAAAACTTGTGATTTGTCCATGAAGCACCTATAGTTGAAAGCTAATGTGTAGCAGAGAGCAAGAGCCCTATGTACCTATAACCTACTGGGGGGGACATGTAAACCTACCAATATAATATAATATATATAAATATATATATATATATATATATATATATATATATTATATATATATATATATAACTACCTTCCTTATTGGGGCCTATATAAGAACAATGGGTGATTCCCAAACAGCAGGCATCTGACTTACCTATCAAAGGATAGCGAGTCACCAAGCTTTATTATATAGATCCCCATTATGGGTATATAAATCCCCCGATTGAGGAAAAAATCCATATTAAAATATACCTATTATTGATTGCCAATAAATGTGTTGCATGTCCGTACATGAATCAAAGATCTTCACAGGTGGTGTCTGTGGTCAAGAATAGAAGATCAGAGATTTCTAGAACTGACGCACAGAGAGAGTCATATACCTTTGTACCTGCGAGGGCCAACATCAGTATGTCTGTAAAACAAAAAGACAACTGAGACATAGAATCGGAGAACATTTGGGCAGAGATACCCCAATAGCCAAGCACCTCTGGGATATACATGAGGGAAATATAATAGGCATCAGGTTCAATGTAAGCGAAGAAGTTAGACTGTCATCCAGGAGATGTGTGGACAATAGGCTCCTTAGAGAAGAAACGCAGTGAATGTACTGTTTGAGTACAGTCCAACCGAAGGGGCTGAGTGAGACTCTTTTTTCGGATGTTTTTATTTCAGGTTGACCACTGAGGGGTCACCTCTCACAGATACTGGGACGTAATTGTTTAACTGCCAATTGTTTGTGTATCGTGAGACAATGAGAATGCAGTTGAAACCAGAAATTTACATACACTATAAAAAAGACACATATACATGTTATTCTCACTATCGGACATGAAATCAGAACAAACCTTCCCCGTTTTAGGTCAATTAGGAACCAAAATTATTTCTGTTTGCCAAATGCCAGAAAAATGAGAGAGAATTTTTTAAGGCATTTTTATTACTTTCTGCAAAGTTTCCATACACTACGATTACTCAGCCTTTAAACAATTTTGTACAGCTCATATGATGATGTCATGTCTTTGGAAACTTCTGATAGGTTTAATGTCAACATCTGAGTTAGAGACACAGCTGTGGATGTATTTAAATCACCCCAGAAAGACACTGCTTCTGTGTGTAACACCAGTCTAAGGAAATCAGCCAAGATATCAGGAAGAAAATTGTGGACTTGCACAAGTATGGATCATCCAATTTCCAGAAACCTGAAGGTGCCTTGTTCATCTGTACAAATAATTATACGCAAGTACAAACAATATGGGAATGTCCAGCCATCATACCACACAAGAAGTAGGTGGGTTCTGTGTCTCAGAGATGAACCTACTTTGGTCTGACATGTGCATGTGAACTCAAGAACAAAAGCAAAAGACCTTGTGAAGATGCTGGAGGAGATTGTCATTATCCACAGTGAAACAAGTACTTTATCAACATGGGCTGAAAGGCCGCTCTGCCAGGAAGAAGCCATTACTCCAAAAGAAACATAGAAAAGCCAGATTAATGTTTGCAAATTATACATAAAAACAAATGACGGCAGCGCTTAGGTCTCCAACACGTAAAATCTAGCTGGCAGGCTAAGGTGACGTCACCTAGACTACAGAGGCCTGTCTAATACAAAAACACCGACACGTTTTGAAAGAACTCATGACTTCCTTCATCAGGGCTGCCAGTTAGTTTTTACGTGTTGGAGATCTGAGCGCTGCCGACCGGAGTACTTGGTTAATTCGAACACAAACGTTCCATTTCCTTATTTTGTCATGAAGTGGATCGCGTGGATTTAAATACATCAATGGGTTTGCATTTTTGGAAAAGCTTTTGGGTACGGCAAAGATTTCTTTTTAATTTTTGGTTGCTTTTTTGTGTATTTTAAAATGCCCTTTTTGTTTTGGGAATATGGAGTTTTTTAGGATATAAAGAGCTCATTGTGGATTAGGTTTTTAAACAATTGTTTTAAAATCAAAGATTTTTGAGCTAGTCAAATTTCCAAAAAAATTTGCTATAATAAAAAGTTTGGGGGGAACAAAAAGAAATTAGTGTCTTTAATGTTTTTCTAATAAAAATTTTGGGGTAATTAAATTTTGGGGAAAACCCCGGCAAGAATTTTCCCTTGACTTTTTCACCCAGTTTCTCTTATATTGGCCTTGTGCGTATACTTTTTACAAAAATTTGGGGGAAAATCCCACGGGAACCCAAAACCGACTTTTTTGGAGACCTGTCGGGTTTGTTTTAACAAAAAAAAAATTTAAAAACCGGTTTTGGCCAAAAATGACCATCCTTTAATGTTTGGAAAAAAAAGGGGAAAAGAAGTTTGGGAACCCTAAGAACACCACCTAACTTTTGAAAAAAACCGGAGGGGGGGGGGGGGGGGGGGGGTGGGAACATCATTTTTGTGGAGTTTTTTGCTGCGGGAAAGGGGATTCAAAAAATGGAACCCGGGAAGTACATGGGATCCCTTACACACAAAAAACCCACGGCTCAGCTACAGATAAAAATTACAAAACACAGCCACTACACCACTTTAACCACACGAAATCAGCTACAGGCACTTTACACACACACTTGGCTAACAACGGGCCCCTTTAACACACAAAAAGGGGGGCTCAGCACAAAACGCATTAAAAACACACATGGCTCAGCTACACACAAAACCCCCCTCACTACCCGCACATTACACACACCTCCGGTTTCAGCTCCCGCCCCTTAAACAACACACCCCGGGCCAGCTACCCGAACGTTACAACACACGGCTCAGCTACCCGCACGTTACACCCACACGCCCCAGCTCCCCAAAAACGTTAACACACCGGCCCCAGCTCCCCCCGAAAAATTACACACACAAAAACGGTCACTACGGGCCCACTTTAACATACACACGACTAAACAAAAATGCACTTTACATACAAAAGGGGCTTAGCTACAGGCACGTTACCCACACACACTCAGCTACAGGCACTTAAACACACACACAGCTCCCCAACACGCACATTAAACACACACAAAAAGCCAGCTACAGGCACATTACACCCACACAGCTCACACAGGCACATTCCCAAAACCAGGGCTCACACAGGCACTTACCCCGGGCTCACTACAGGAAGGGAACCCCACGGCTCACCAAAACACTTACAAACCCCCGGCTCAGCTACAGGCCAAAACCCAACAAAACTCGGCTCAGCTAAAAAGACTTTTTCCAAAAAAACACACACCCCAACGGGCCCCAGCTACAGGAAACGTTACAAAAACACAGGGCTCAGCTACAGGTACTTACACAAACGGGTTTCACCCTTAAAAAGGGGGGCACATTAAAACACACTGGGCCTCAGCAATAGGCACATTCACACACGGGGCTCACAAAGGCACTTACACAAAACCGGGGTTCACTACAGGCACATTACACAAAACGTGGGTTTCAGCAACAGGCCTTTACACTTTGGCCCCACTACAGGAAACTTTAAAACACCCCCCCGGGGCTCAGCTACAGGCAAAATTAAAACAAAACCCCAACCCGGCCCTTCAGCTACAGGCACATTCACACACACGGCCATACTGGCACAATAAAAACACATTTTTTGTAAAAGGGGAAAAAAGGGTTATACATGTGTGTTTCCTTTTTGGGTTTTAATTTTTAATGTTTTAAATTTCCTGTAAATACCCTCCCCTGTTTTTAAAATAAAATTTGCCCCAAAAAAACGGGCCGTATAATCAAAAAAACCATTTTTAATTGTGTTACCAAATGGCTGAAAATTTTAATAATCGTTTGAAAAAGGGATAACTTTTAAAAAAATGTATTTGAAAAATGTCATTCCACTCACAAAAATGGCGTCGGTTTTCAGACACACCTAATATGCCAAAGGCACCCCAACCTTAATGTTTTTTTTCTCTCAAACCCAAAGAAAAAGGGGGGTTTCATTTAAAATTTTAATAAAAAGAGACAATCAAGGGGGGTTTTATTTTTGCTTAAGGAAGGTGTACACCCCCGACCCTTTAAAAAACCTTTGAGTTTGTGTAATAAACTTAGGGAACTCTTTTGTCTAAAATTTGTCAGGCTGGGTTTTCCTTTTGGCACGTCCCCAAATAATAAACTAAATTTGTCCGCTGCTGGAAAGTAGGCCCTTTTTGGGGGTTCCCCTCAACAACCCCCTTGGTGCCCCTGTGAGGACAGGGGTACATTAACATTAAAGGATATCGATGAAAAGGCAAAGGGTGATTAAACTGCCGAAACACAGAGGAGACGGCCGCCCCCCAAAAAACCCAATACAGGTAAAGTTTTTAAAATTTTCTTTTTACTCGGGAAAAAGTTTTGTCCTTGGGGTTTTGGGTCCACGGGGTTTCCTTCGTATTCGGGGTGGACCTAAACGGGTATTTTGGCAGTCACTGCTTTTTTAAAAAACCTTTCATATTTGTTTTCCATTGGGGTTTTTTCTTTTTTTATGGTTTTGAGTATTGGGGGTTTTGATGTTTTGGTTTTTGCGGGGGGCTCCCCAAAATTGTGGGGTTCCTTTTAGCTGATACCCTAAGGCGGTGGGGGCAGTGAGTATCTCCCTTGGGTTTGAAGAGAAAGGGAAATTCGGGTTTTCTCAGAGCCCCCCCAATCTTTTGTTGAGGTAATTATTGCTCTTCTGGGGGTTTGGGGAGTCTTGAGCCCCCCTTTTTTGGTGAAAAAAAGGGAAACCCAGCCCCCCCCTTCAGCAAATTTTCCCCCGCATTCGTTTTAACGGTCTTGTTTTTGTTTTTATGGGGAAATTGTGGACAGGGCAAAACTAAGGGCAACATTGGTCTGGGCCCAAAAGGGTCGGGCAGCAATACCGCATTTTCAAACAGGGAAAGGGGGAAAAAAGGAAAAGGCTGCAGTCCAAATTTAGAAACTCAGCACTCCCAAATCACTTTTTTGTAATGTAAAGCCCTTGGGCCCCAAGGAAAAAATTAGTCAAATCGTGAAAAAATAGGATAGAGCTTTTTTTTGCTGTATTTGAGTTTTGCTTCAGGTTAGTAAAAAGGGGGCCCCCTACTGGCTTTTTTAGGGGATAAGGAATTTGGGCCTCGAAAAAATATTTTGGGTAAGTGCCAGGGGCCATCAACGGGCTCGGGTAGGCGATAAAAAAAAAGGAAATTAGTTTCCACCCTTTTTTGGGGCAAAGAAGAGTTTTACGGGCACGGGCCAAAATAGATTAGGGGGGCTCAGCAATCAAACCCGCTTACTGCCGGTGGGAAACCCCAAACAGCTTTTTTGGGGATCGAAAAGGGGAAAAACCAAAAAAAGAAATGTTAAGGTTTTTGATGAAAACTAGGGAGTTGCCGGGGGGTTTGGAAGACTCAGCGAAAAGTTTGGGAAAGTTTGGGAAAAAGGTGCAAAACGTGGCGGGTTTTAAGGGATTTTGGGGTTTGTTGTTGATAGCTGAATCCTGGTAAAAATACAGCTGTTTTGGATTCATGAGGGGGGTTTGGAGGAGGAGAGGCAGGGCCCGGGGGGTGAAAACTCCCTAGTGTCCCAAACCCCCAGGAAATTTTTTCTGAAAAAAAAGGGAAGTGTGATGCCCCCCCCGGCCCTTTAATTTGGGCAGAGAGCTAAAATTCCTGGGTTTTGGGGAGGTGTGATGTGTTCAATCGGGGGTTTGGAAAAGGGGGGTGTTTAACGGGGAAAGCGTCACGCCCTAAAGAGGGTCATCACATCAAAGCCTTCCCTTTTTTAAGCTACTTGGGCCATTTCCACCAATTTGGCTCCCCCCCTAAAAACCCCCACTATGCCAAGTAAAACCGGGAACCTCTGGTGCCTTTGGGCCCGCCCCCACAACTGTCCCCCACAATACCTCCCCTTTCTGTAGCCCAACACAGGGCTCCCTCCCCCCTAGCTTTAAAAACCCCCAAACTACCCCAAGGTACCAAACCTCTGGTGCCATTGCCCGCCCCTACAACGAAAACATGAAATACCTCCCCCCCTTGTAGCCCAACCCACCTCCTGGCCCTAGGGGAAACACCACCCCTAAAAGCCCTAGGGGCCATTGCCGCCCCTCCTATGCAAATTCCGCCTTTAGTCACACCCACTGCTCCCATCTTGCCCAACCTACAGGGAAATTCTGATGTCACTTCCAAATTCCTTGGGGGTTTTTGCCCCCCTCCCCCCCAGGGGTTTAAAACTTCCCCTTTCCGGGGGCCCAAAATGGGGGCGCCCAAAGTTTTAAAAATGCAACCTCATTATTTTTCCCATAATGGATACAGTAACATGAAATGTTTAGAGACCAGGGGCCTACAACCCCTTAAAAGGTGCCCAGGAGAAAAGAATTTAATTTCGGGTGGAGCAAAAGGGGAAAGAGACACAAAAACCCCCGACAGAGGAACAAAGGGGGAACACCCAATACTTCCTGGAAAAAGTACCTAAGGAAAAAGGGGGGGAGAACCCCCATCAGCAGTACTCCATATGTCGACCGAAGGGGGCGCAGGGAAGTCTATCAACCAATCCAGGCAACAAGCACAGCACCTCCTAGCCTCCTAGGTCCCCCTGGCATCTTCAGCAGTTTTGGGGCAAAAGCATGAACAAATTAAGTTACA
The DNA here is from genome assembly GCA_025379985.1 of Phyllomedusa bahiana. Lineage (NCBI taxonomy): Eukaryota > Metazoa > Chordata > Amphibia > Anura > Hylidae > Phyllomedusa > Phyllomedusa bahiana. Next base: position 40,502 of record JAODAL010001047.1, on the reverse strand, counting down.
TTTAATCCTGTGCAAGCATCTAACCTGTCTGGCATCTTCCAACCAAGAAGCAACCTAAAGCCCTTCTACAGGAAAGTGGTGGAAAACTGCAAGAACTACATGGCTACGTGGAAGGGCTTTAAGGGGGTAGCAAATAAGGGCAGAGAAATTTCCCACTGGCCCCTTTTTGGGGGGGAAAATTTTTTTTTATACAAACCCCCCAGCTTTGAAAGACCGACTGCAGATTCAGGTGTGGAATTCTGCGAGAGGCTGAAGGGGGGGCAAAGGACAGGCTCTCAGAAACAGGCCCAAACTCTCCCCAGACCTCACACCCAAAAAAAAGGGAGACATGGAGAAGTTTTCAAGCACGTCTCACTCAAAAGTTTTAATGATTTTTGGTTTTTTTCCCCCCTTTGAAAAGCTTCCCCAAAAGGCCCCAATCTGACCTCACCTTTGTGGGAAAGGGCAAAAAGGAAACCCCCCCCAAAAAAAAAACTGAAAAAGGTGAGACTGGGAAAACAAGTCTCTGGAAAATGGATATAGACTCCAAGTTCAAGGGAAATTTAAAAAACCTACCAGCACCTCTAAAAAAGAAGACGACTCCCGTTTTGGGTGGGAACAAAAGAGGAAGATGGTTTTTCCTTCCGTTTACACGACCGCGTCCCCGTCTGTTTTAAAATTTCAATCGCTTGGAAAAATTTTTGAAGGGGTTTTCAAAAGCACCCCTTTTACAAAAGGAGAGAAAGGTAACAGACCACTAAGGGGCCCAAGCCAATGAGGATCCCAATGCCCCCCCCCTTTTCTACAGCAGCCCACAGGCGGAGCATCCCCTAGGATTCGGGCAAGCCAGTACCCACGCTTTTCCATATGACTCCAAAACCCCAAAAAAGACCCCCCCCCTCATGACCTACCCAAGAAGGGCCATCCCTATTTTTGGGGGAAACCCCCTTTTCTTTTTCCCCCGGGATACCCTTTCAGCCAGAAGGGGTTATAAAAGAAACCCGAAAGTGCACCCCGGCAATCTGTCCGACATGAAACCCTCCCCCTTTATCGGGGTGGGAAGGGATTTCCCCATAAACCCCCCCATTTACAATACCCTTGGGGTGGGGGAGGGCCCATCCAAACCCGCTCCCCCACTTTTTTGGTTTTTTTGGACACCTGCCCAGTTTAAAATTGTTGGGAACGGATCGCTGTCAAAAAAGCAGGGGGTAAACCTCAGGTTTTCCCTGGGGATGGGGCAGTCTCCCCTTCAAAATTTTTACCCGAAGAGGAAGTTGGGCCCAAAAGTCTTCCCCCCCAAAACCAAATTGAACACATTCTTCCAGCAGACAACATTTCCCGCGCGATGTAAAAACCAAAAAATTTTCCCGCACATCTTTGGTCACAAGGGCCCAAGATTAAGGCCGGGAATGGGCATTTTGAAGCCTGGGTTCAAATTACCCCGGAAACCCCCAAAATCCATTGTCTTTTTTCCCAATCTGAAGCCATACAAAACAGGTACAAGCTTTTTTGGGTGAATGGGGGGCAAACCCGGCCCTGTACATCCAAGTGTAACACCCCTCTCCATCCTTGAAGAAGATGGGCGGGGCCCAATCAACCTTGCAATACAGGAGGTGCAAAGACCTTCGTGGGCCCTAATGAAAACCAACAGAATTCGAAAATCCTTTTTGTACCGAACCCCCACACCCCTCCTGTCCAAATACCGCCCCAAATTTTGCAGTCTACAAAAGGTTTTTTTGATTTGGGGGGGAATGCTTTTTTTTCGCGTGCCCCTGGATCCCGCTTGTTTATACCTCTTTGGGGTTTACTCATGAGGGACCCAAAACCTTTTAACGGGAAGGGGCCCCGGGGGCCCAAAAATAAACCCCCCGTCCCTTTTTCCCCAAAGGGCCCAACATCGGGGAGTCCAGAAACTATCTTTTCCCTCCTTCAATAAGTGGATGATCCGCTCATCTGGCGGGAAAATGAACACTTGGGTCCCTCTTCCCCCCGGAATCCCCCCCTCCTCTTCTTGGGGCCCAGCAAAGGGTGCAAGGTTTTTTCAGAAAAAAGGTGCAAATGGGGCCAAAAGGGCAAGGGTTTTTTTTCAAATACCTTTCCTGTCTTAAACCCAAACCCCCACAATCTGATGCCCAAAACGCCCTTAAGGCAAAATGCAAAAATACAAAAACCCCACTTGGGGCCCCAAACCCAAAAGCAGACTTTCCCCCTTGGGCTGATTTCCTATTGCAGATCCTGGGGTTTTCCCGGTGCCCCCCCAGGGCTCAAGCAAACCGCTGTTTCATGCATTTTAAAACCCTTCCATTTCTCTTGGGTTCAGGGGGCCCCCCAAGCCTTTTTAAGACCTAAGCATAAAATCATGGGGAACTCCTGCTTTGGGCATTTTCCCGGGCTATGAGAAGGGCCCTTTAAAAAAACCCTTTTTTTGACTGAAAGGGATGGACATGCAATTTGGGTTTCAGCCCAAACCCCCCGGGAAATCGAAACCGGGCCACTTGGATACTATTCAGCAAGATTGGACCCGGGGGCAAGGGGGGACTATCCTGTTTTTAAAAATGTTTTTGCAGCCCCCAACTTTATTGGGCAAAACGGGAGACTAGTAAATCCGGACAATCTTTAGTTTTTTTCTTGGGTCCACATGGGCATCTGTGCTATTCTCAAACAAAAACACAAACCGAAATCTCTCATGGGTCGAGATCTTAGACTTCAATGTTCCTCCCCGCCAGATAACGTTACCCCTTTTGCGTTTTTGGGCTTTTCCCGCCACCTTACTTCCCCCTTTTTTCAAGGGGGGAATTTAGGGTGAAGGGGGAATTTGGGAAAAAACCTGGGGTATATGAAGAGAGTCAAAATTTCTTTTGAAAAACAAGAAGAGGAAAACCCTCATTTGCCCTCTGTACATGAGACTTTCCCCCTTTACCCAAACCCCGGGTATGGTTTTCTTTTTGTGGATGGGTTTCCCGATTGCGACAGTTTTTTGGGCAATTTTTACATGGATAATTTCCCGGGCCCCCACACAGCGAGTTGGAAAACCAGAAGTCTGCCATCGCATAAATCACCCAAGAAGCAGAATTAGAGGCATTGGAACCCGGCCCGCAAGCCCTTTTGGGAGAAGGCAAAAACGGGCCCAAAATAAATACAATTCCCAAATACCATTTCGGGTTTTGCCCCCAAAACTTTTGGGCCATTTGGGGAAAAGGGGGAAAGATTTTTCACGGCTGGGGGGGAACCCCATTTAAAAATGGACAAGCCCCCCCCCTTCAGGCCCCGATGGATGCACCGCGCGCCAAAGGAAAAGGGCTATACTAAAATTAAGGGGACATTTGGGAAACTGAAAAACAGAAGAGGGAAGAGGAAACCATTTTGGGTGAAACCCAAACAGCCAAACCGGCCCAGGAAGTGAGAAAGGGGAAACAAGTCAGCTGTCATTGGGGGAGGAGGAAACTTGTACCCCAACCCAAAGGGGATTCGGCCAAGATGCAGGGAAAAACCCCGTTTTGCTGTTTTAAATTTTAATTGGGAGTTTTCCCCCCTGTGAAGCACCACCCCAACCTCCATTTTTCTGTCTGAATCTTTATGGGACCCACAAACCCCAAAAGCTTTCCCCCCTTTTATTGTTTAACCCCCAGGACTGCTGTTTTAAATGAAAGGGTTTTCCCTGGGGAAAAACCCCTTTTCCCATCCTCCCCTTTGCTGCTTAATCATTATGGGACCCCACACCCAAAAGCTTCCCCACTTGTATTTTTAATTTTTCCCCCTGCTCCCCGGGTGTTTTAAAAAGTAATGGTATGTTTCTCCCTGTGAAGCACCACTTCCCCTCCTCCATTTGCTTCTGAATCTTTATGGGAATCCCCAACCCAAAAGCTTCCCCCCCTTGTATTTTTTTAAACCCCCCTCTGCCCGTTTTAAATGTAATGGTTGTTTCTCCCTGTGAAGCACCCCTCCCATCCCCCTTTAAAAGTCTTTAATCTTTTTGGGACCCCAACACCCCCCCCAAAAGCTTCCCCACTTGTATTTTTTAAACCCCCCGGGTCTGCTGTTTTAAAAAGTAATGGTATGAAAAATTTTGCAAAAATTTAAATTTTTTTTTGCATTTTCCTACTTTAAAAAGAGGCCTCTATCCCTACTTTTCCTACTTGAAAATCTCCTTCTGCTCGTAACATCCTCCACCCCCCCCTTTTTGTTTCACCCCGTGCTTTTTTAAAGATAGAGACTATATAAGGACTTTGGGTTTCCAGTTTTTTGACCTGGTAGTGTGAATACCATGATGCAATATCCATTAAGTCTTTTCCATAAGTGTGATTTCAGTTTATCCCGAATTAAACCCAAAAATGAACCAGGAAATGACCTTAAGGTAACAATTAAATTTTTGTGGTTTATTCATACCACCTCCAAAATGATTCTATGCCCTTTCACTCCCCTCCCTATTCCTAAAACTCCTTCTTATCCTCCACACCACATTTGGCAACGATTCCCTTCTCCCCTTTCCCCTACCCTACAAGCCCTTTTCGTTTCCCCACCTCTTTAAAAACTTTAAAAACCTCTCTCGAAAAACCTAAAAAAAACCCCTTTTGCTCTTCCCACACACCCCTTCTCACACTCTCCCTCCTTCTCCTTGCGCGGGGGACATACCCCCAACCCCCGGGCCCCCCTCACACATCCCCACTTATTTCCCCTCCCACCAAAGGGCCAAAAAGCCCCAACTTCCAAAACCCCCCTTAAATAAAAACCCCATTCCCCTCCCCCCCCGCTACACCTTTCCCCATGTCTGGGTTTGGAAGAAAGTTCTGTAGGCAAAAAGCTTCTCTTCATCCATGACCTTTTCATTCCCGCCCCCTAACCTTTCCTTTGGACTAACAGAAACTTGGCTGAACCCTCTGACAAAACCTCCCTGCTGCATCTCTTCGGCGGGCTTCATTTCCCCACCCCCCCCCCCCTGGCAGTAAACGGGGTGGAGGTGTCGGCCTTTTTCTGTCAGATCCCTGCTCTTTTGTCCCCATTCCACCACTACTTCCCCCCCTCCCCTCCTTCAGGTGCACTCCGCCGGGAAACCCCTACCCCCCCTCCAACCCCCAAGTGGCTGTTTTTTTTCGCCCCCGGGGCCCTGCCCCCCCTTCCTCGCCCTTCGCTTCCTGGCCCTTCACTTTTCCCCAATGCTCCCCACTTTATCAGGGAGATTTAAAACCCCCCAAAACGAACCCCCTGCTCCTCTAAAAATCCTGTCACTCCTCTTCCTTGGCCTCACCATGGCCCTTGGGAGCCCTCAAAAAGAGGGACAACACTGGCCCTCTTTCACCCCCCTTTTGTCCTCTACTAACCCCCCCTCAATCTCTCCTTTACCTCTCTGACCACAAACTGCTTTTTCCACCAATTCCAAACCCCACCTGCCCCCCCCCCCCAAAAACTACTGCCCCCGTAGAAAACCCACAACACCTTAACCCAGCATTCTCTCTGAATCTCTTTCTCCCCCCTTACCATCTTCCATTTCTGACCCAGAAAGCCACCCCCCTTTACAACAAACAATCACTTCCCCTCTTGATTTGGGGCCCCCCCTCACACCAAACAGAACACCAAAATCAACGACAACCCCGGCACCAGACCCCCCCAAACGCTGAGGCGAGCTTCCCGAATTGCTGAAAGCCGCTGGAAAAAACCCGCTCCACATGACTTCACCCCTCAAACAATCATGCTAATTTTAAAACTGCACTCTCTCACCAAAGGAAATACTTCACCCCCCTCATATCCCCCTGTCTCACAACCCCCGACAACTGTTCAAAAACCCCAACCTTTTCCGTCCACCAGCACCCCCCCCCCCATCTCTCCTCTCAGCAGTTTACTTTGCCCCTTCTTTTTTAATAAAATCAATCTCATTAGACAACTTCACCCACAGTCCCCTCTGCTATCCTTTTTCCCTGCAGTGTTTCCCCCCCCCCTTTAAATGCTCATCACTCTTCCCCCCTTTTTCCTTCTCTATATCCTAAAGACACTCTCCACTCTACTGTCCAAATCCAACCCCATACCCGTAATCTTGACCCCTGCCATCCCCCCTCACCCCACCTCAGTGCTTTTATCTCCCCGCCCCCACCCATCTCGTAACCCTTTTTAACCTTGGCATCTTCCTTCCTCCTTTAAACATGTGACCATCACACCCATCCTTAAAAAACCATCTCTTGACCCTCCTCACTGTCCAACATCCCCATTCCCCTGCTTCCATTCGCCCCTAAACTCCCCGAACAACAGTCTATCTTCAAAATTCCTCTCTCAAACCACCCCAAATCTTCCTTGACCCACTGCAATCTGGCTTCCGACCCCCCCACTTCAAAAGCCCTAAACCCAAAGTCACCAACGCCCAGCAACTGCCAAAGCCTCACGCCACACCTTTTGGGTTCTCCCCCTAGACCCGTCCCCCGCCCTTTTACACTTTGCCATCCTCCTATACAAAAACCCCTTCCCCCCTCGGCATCACAACTTGGCCCTTTCCTGGATATCCTCCTCCTCCTGATCGGGACATCCGGGGCTTCCCTCGACCATCCTCCCCTTTGCCCCCTCTCGTTGGGGGTACCCAGGGCTGTCCGGGCCCACTATCTTTTCTATTACATATTGGGCTGGGTCAAAATAATGCATCGCAGGCTTTCATTTCCCCCTGTATGCTGATGATACCCCAATCTACATCTTGGGGCCCGATATTTCCTCTCTACTCTCCCGGATCCCCGACTGTCTTTCGCCATATCCTCCCACTTCTCCTCACGTCTCCCGAAGCAAAAAAAGTGGAGAAAACTGAATCATAAACTTTTTCCCCCGTCCCACTCCCCCTCCACTGATCTCTCTATCACGACATGGTACATCCTCACCAGCCTACAAGTCCGCTGCCCTTGGGGTAACCCTTGTCCAATCTGCCCTTCAAACGCAATCCAAACCCTCACCCCCACCTGCCGCCCCACCGAAAAAAATTTTTCCCTATCCGTTATTTTCCCTTAATTTGAAAGCACAAAAATGCTCGTCCCTGCCCCGTCATCTCACGCCTAGACTACGAACATCCTTCTGTGCCCCCCGTAGCCCCTCGCTCCCCCCTCCAATCCATCCTTAAATCGCTGCCCCTCTTTCACCTCTCCCCTCGATACTCCCCTGCCACTCCCCCCCCCGCCAAACCCTTCACTGGCTTCCCATTGCCCCGCGATCCAGTTCAATTAGCAACCTTTACCTAAAGGCTCTCCGATCTCCCTCCATACATCTTCCCCTAATCTCCAGAACTCCCGTCACGAACCCCCGTCCTCACAGGACCTTCTTTTCCCGCTCTCCCCTTATCAGCTCCCCCACAACCGCTCCCAAAACTTTCCCCCTGCTTCACCACACTCTGGAAAACACTGCCCCAAAACATCAGACTCTCCCCCCCCTTTACCACCCTCAAAAGCAACCTGAAAACCCATCTCTTCAGGATTGGCCTACAACCAACAATAACCCTGCTGTCACTACACTATCCACAACCATGTCTGCCCCTCACCTTGTCTCTTCCCACCTTCCTTTTAGAGTGTAAGCCCTCACGGGCAGGGACTTCTCTCCTTCTGTACCAGTTGTTAGCTAGTAACTTGTCACCTTGTACTTGTTTGACCTATGTTATGTATGAAACCTGAATGTACAGCGCTCTGGAACCAAGGGCGCTCAAAAAATAAATAATAATAATAATAATAATAATAATAATAACAAGCTCCACTGGAAGAAAAGGAAATCTGGAAGAAGGGAGGCGACCCTGCTTGCCACGGGCACTATACCCAGCTGTAGTGCAATGGGCACATGGACCGGGACATCTGTCAAAAACCTTAATGAATGGTCTAATTGACAAGTATTACTGTGCACCGGGAATCTCAACATTAATGGATAGCTACACCAAAGCATGCTCTATCTGTGCAGAATGTAACCCGAGAAGACTAGGAAAGGTACAACCTAAACATCTAGCAAAGCCTCAGCACCCCTTTCAACGGATTCAGATTGACCATATATAGTGATGAGCGATTACGTTGACTATCGTCATCGGGTCGATAGTCGATATCGGCAATTATCAAGACGATTTCCGATAGTCGATAATAGAATTATCACCGATGACCATTAAAGTTTATGGAGAGGAACAACACCTTCATTCTTACACCCAAACAGGGCTGGGGAAGCTGGAATAACATCCACAACAGTCAAATGGATAAAGTGCTACATCTTAGGGGAACACACTTAGGTTATAAAAGCCACAGAAAAAAAGCACCCGACCATTCACAATCCCTGTCTTGTACCACGCATGACCCTTAAACCTGCATGACCCACAAATTAAAAAGTGCCAGAAGGCAGTATGATTTGAACCATCATTTTACTTAAACTGGACATTGACTATCCCTGTCCTGGAACGCAGCATGACCTTTAAACCTATCTGACCCACAGATTAAAAAGTGCAAGAAAAAAAAGTCTTTGAACCACCATTTTAGTTGAACTGGACATTGACTTTACCTGTCCTGGGTAACCTACATCTTTTCAAGTCTTCCTGTACCTCCCTTGTACAATTCAAGGAATATTTGTATCAGCTATTTTGTACATTTCCATTTTTTTAGTATTTAATTCTAGAAAAACATATTTAAAATAGGAAAGGAATCCCCCACATCTTTGTTTCTCTTTTTTAAATGTATTAAATGGGTTGTCTCACTACAGGGATTGCTAGCTATGTTAAAGATCTTGCAAAAACAAAATCATTTTGCAAGATGTGCCATTAACGTTGTCCTACCTTTTTCCTGTTTTCTGATAGCACCATCCACCCTTGGCCACTCTTGACAATTGTGAAGAACAAATGTCTGTTAGAAACCACATTTTTTGCAATAGGACCTGTAGTATAAACGCATTTCACAGCAACATGCCCCAAAAAATTCAAAACATGAACCCTTGAGCCACTCTTGACAATTGTGAAGATCAAATGTCTGTTGGAAACAACATTTTTTTTATAATAGGACCTGTAGTATAGCTGCATTTCAAAGCAGCATGGCCCAAAAAATTATAAAAAAGACTTCTCAGCCACTGAAAAAAAATTGAGAGGGAAAATGCCACTTAGAAGCCACATTTTCGTTCAAAAGGACCATGATTATAGCTGTATCTCACAGCAACTGCCCCCCCAAAAAAAACCCTTTTACAATGTGAAAAATTCTGAAGGAGTGAGTTTAAATGGAATACGTTTTGTCATGAAACCTTGGGGCTTTTCAGTCCCCACAGCAAAACCAGCAAAATGAACTTTTGTGAACTGAGAAGAAATGATCAGTAAGAAATTATCATTTAAAAAAAATAGTTTTCATGAGGACCTTTTCTGTATGAAGAGGAATGTGAAGTAGACCGGCAACTAATCGGTGACCCCCCTGAAATTTGGGGGCCCACAACATCAGAGTTCCATGCCTGTTTTCACCCTTGATGAAAGTAAAAGGGACCCAAAATTTCTGTGGAAAGCCGGGGGTTTTGTCTGTAATGACTCCTCCAGCTTTTGTTGACGGTCCGGCCAGATAGGGAGGTGGCTGCTGGGCGGGGACAACACCTTTTGGGCGTGGCGAGCGAGCTCGGGCCTTTACCCCATTTTGGTTTCCCCCAGAGCCCTTTTGGGGGCCCCGGAACACATCCAAAAACACGGTTTTGAGTTTGAAGAAAAGTGTGCCCCATTTTCTTAAGTGGTCTCTTTTTTGGGTTTGTGGGGCCCTGCATTAAAATGCGTTGGTGAGGGGGGAAAAATAATGATTCCCCAGAAGTCCCCATTGGGGCTTCTCCCACTTTACCTGTGCTGCCGTTGGCTCCCTTGGCACTCAAAATGCTGTACGTCGTGAAAAAAATTTTTTCCACCGTGACATTTAAAAGAAGTGAAGCGGGGGGGCCCAACAGATGTTCCAGTTGTTTCAATCCCCAAGGTCCCCAAATTTCCGGGGTTTTTACTCCCCTTTTTGGGTGGGTGGAAGGAAAGTGCTGAGTTTTGTTTTGTACGGGGATCCGGGGAGGGTGGCCCCCCAGTAACTGTTGTTCTTTTTGATGGCCTTAATGCGAGGGTTTTATGTTGGGGAAAAATGGGCATCCAAGCACTTGTGGAGGGTGGAGCCTTGATTTCCAAGCCTCTGGGTTGAGGGGCCACTAGAAAAAAAATTTTTCCCCCTCCGTCTCAAAATTCGCGCCAACCTCTTTTTCCAAAAACCCGGGGCGCCCGGTAACGAGGGGTCCAGGAAAAAACCTCCTCTTCCTCCTCCCCTTCCTCCCGGGACAGCTTTTAACAAGGACTGACTTGCCTCAGATGATGCCCCTGGGCTGAGGGGCCCCCTTGCACTTTGCCCCGGACCCCGAACCCGCATAATGAAGACGTAAAATTGTGAAACTGTCGGGCCCTTTTGGGAAATTTGTCGTAGGAAAGGCTCTGTGGCCGTTTCCCCGTCCGTCGCTGGCGGGTCCCGATGTTGCCGAGTGTCAAAAGATCATTTCCCGAACTAAAAATTTACCACAATTTCTCTTTTTGACAAAGGGGAATTTTCTTTCAATGACCATTTTTGGGGGGCTTCTTCTAAAAAGGGGAAAAAGGTGGGAAAAGCTCTTTCACCTTTTCCACTCTCGGTGGGTCAAAAACCCCAAAGGGCCGCAAGTTTCTTGTCAGGCCATGTTTTTCACTTTGTACTGCGTAATGGCAATTTCCCCTGCTGCCAAAATTTTTTGGGCTGTGGAGGGTGGGTTTCCCCGCGTGTTGCCACGTCCCAAAAAAAAAAACGGGGTTTTCGGGAAGGGCCCAGCTGACGCTGCAACGCAGCCCGGTGGGCGAAATAGGGTGCAAAAGGGGAAGGGCGAACTCAGAAAAACCCCGAGGCCCTTTCCCCGCAGGCAGTCCGACCCGGGGTTTACGTTTTTAAAAAATTTCTGGCGAAAAGGTTTTCATGACTTTGTGCCGGGCATGGGATTTTGCTCCGGCCTACCGATTTTGGGGCGGGGCCAGCGTTTCCCCTTTATCGAAACACCACCTTGCCGGGCAAAGGTTCTTGTAAACCCAGCCAGCGTTTTGGTCCGTTGGGAGACGTCCCACAGCTCCGGGACCTGTGTTTTGGGAAGGTCTCCAAAACTTTTTAAATTTTCCCCAACACGGCCTGGTTTTTCTGGGAAACGTGATGTCACCAGAGGACTTGGGGGGGAAAAGAACCCCTTGCACCATCCCTACGTTTTGCCAGGGAGGTGCGCCGAGCCTGGAGCCCCCCTTTAACCCCCGAGCATCCACCCAGCTACCCGGGTGAGCTGTAACAGAGAAATATTTACCCCTTTGGTCGGGGTTTTCTAGTCCTTGTGTCGGTGGTCAGATGAACTTTTCCGGGCCCAACAGTTAAAGGGACAACCCCCGCTTTTTTGGGAAATTTTAAGTTTTTTTTGAAAAAAACCGTGGTTTGGCCGGGGCCCCAAGGGAGGGCCCTTTTCTGGCAAAAAAATGCCTGCCGGCATCTGGTATTGGGGGAAAGGCCCAAAGGGGCCCCATGACATGGGGGAAAACCCATCTGTGCCCACCAGACGGAAAGGGGAAACCCTTTCCCCCAAAGGGCCCAAAAAAGCCTAGCAAAGCCGACTTTTCAGGCTTTTATTTTGGGCCCGAGGGTTTTGGGGTTTTAAAAGTGTTTCTTCTGCTCCCAAACCGGGAAAAAACGGGAAGGGGTGGTGCTAGATGGCGTGTAGGGCGGGGAAGGTGTAAAAACTGGGGGAAGGAAAAAGGGGGTAGGATGGGTATTTTGGTGGTGCTGGGGGTCTGGGGCCCGGAAGGGGGGCCCTGATGCGGGGGGTGATCCCTGATCATGACCTCTGAGAGACATGGGAAGCTGAGGAAACGCTTGGTGGTGGCGGGGGGAAAGAGGAAAGGACAGGGGGGTTTTTTTGGACAGGGGTTTGGAAAAAAGCTCGGCATGGGTTTGGGGCCCTTTTTTTGGGGCCATGTGTTCCCTTTTCCTTTTTAACCCCTGCATTCGCTGCATGTGCCCTTAGGAAAATTGTTGGTGGGGGTTTTAAACCCCTTTCGTTTTTTTCCCTCTACTGTTGCGTTTAGGGAAAAAGGGGGCCCTTTAGGGAATCGCCGGGGAAGTGAATCAGAGGCTTGCCCCAAAAAAGGGCCCCAGGTTGAGGGGCCCCCTGGCCCTTTTCAACGGGGGAATAACCCGGAAAAATTGGGTGTTTGCTGGATCGTGGTGGCGGAAATCATCTAAAGGGGAAATTCTGGGCCCGGGCCCTTTCCCCCTTTTTTTGGGGGGCGGGGGACCAATCCCGGGAAAAACAAACCCCCAAATCGTCTTCCCTCCTTTCTTTCCAGTAAATAAAGCGCTCGAAAAATTTCTGCTGAAAAGACCACATTGGTTCCCGCAATGTCTTTCTTTCACCCATCATCTCAACACACGGGGGTTTTGGGGTCGTCAGACATTCTGAATCCAGGAGCTGGGCACAAGAAGGGAGGCACTGAAAAGGTTTTGGGCCGGACCCCCGGGGGGTTTTTTGTCGATTGCCCCGGGGCTTTTTCTTTTCCCTCTGATGGCATCAAAAAACCCTGGGATAAAGGAGCAGAAAAAATCACCCTTTTGGCCCTTGATTTTTTAAAATGCCTTCCCTCCCCCCAACCACTTTTTCTTTCCAAAAAAGGTCTTCAGAAAATGGATTACCCCAAAGTGGTAGGGTACACGAGTTGGCATTTGGGCTCCCCCTTTGCTTCATTTTTGGACGGTGCTAATGACGTGATGAGACTTTTTTTGGCCGTGACGGGAGGCGAAAGGTAAGCTGCGGGAAAGGGAAAATTAACCACTAAAGAACAGATTGGGGGACGCTGTTCGTTACTGAGATTCACGGGGCCCCTGCCAGCGTTTAAAGGCCTGACGGAATGGTTTTTTGGTTTGCCGAACTGGATGGAGCCCTTCTCTCGTCCCTTTCCTTACCCCCCCATGTCCTACCCCCCTTTTCTTTGCTGCTTACCCCCTGCTTTTCGCTCCATGTTCGAAAAATAAAAATTTTTAAGAAGTATGGAAAGGTTTTTACGCCCTCTTTTTAAAAAAGAGGGAAAAATTTCACAGCTATTTTTATACCCCTTTAAATTTTCCTACGCAAACTAGGATTAAAAAACTGTAATACCTGTAAAAATTGCGGTTGGGGGAAAAAACCCTTTAAGACCAAATCAATAGTGTTCTTCCTTCATTTTCCCAGGGATTTACAATCCCCCAGTGGTTTAGGAATGGATAGTTTTCAAAAAACTTAAATAAAAGTCCCTTATCGCCCCAAAAAAGGGAGATTCAACGAGTGCAATAAAATTTTAAAAAAAAGTTAACGGATGGAAATTGCGTTTTTTGCAGCAATGACAAAGGAAAAACAGTTGCTAAAAAATCAAAATTGTCTTTCAAGGGTGGCTTTTTTGAAAAAAACTGGGGCCCGGCACCCTTTGCAATACAGCTATTTAAAAATTATACGGTTTAACAAAAACCGGGGTTTTGGCACCAATGAAATAAAACAGTAAAACAAAATTTCTGTATTAAAATTTAAATAAAAGGGGCTTTTATAAAAAAAAAAATGTGCCCCCCCCCCCAAAAAACAAAAAAAAAAAACCCCTTTTTGAAATTTTATTGAAAATAAAAGGTGGGTTTTTTACACCAAGGGAAATACACCTGAAATTCTAGAAAAATTTCTGTAGGGTTAATATAAGAAAAGGGATGGGTTTTTAAACAAAATGGGCTGTGTCAAAGTGAAAAAAAAAAATTTTAAATTGTTTTGGATATTAAAACGTGGGTTTTTGCCCTTTGAAAACACCTGCGGTGACTAGAAAAGTTCTTTATTTTTTTGTAAATTCCCAAAGGGGGGCTTTGAACAAAATGAACTCCCGCAAAGTGAAAAAAAACCTAATTAAATTGTGTAGATTTTAAAAAAAGGGGGGTTTTGCCCCTATGAAATACACCTCCCGGTTTGGACTAAAAAATTTGTTTCTTTTTCCCCCTTTTGTGAGTAAAAAATTTGGGTTTTTGAACAAAACGAACTGCGAAAAAGTGAAAAAAACCAAAATTTTAAATTGTGTACGGAAAATTGAAAGGGGGGTTTTTTTTGAACCTTTTAAAAATAACCTGCGGGACTAAAAAAAGTTCTGTATCCTATTGTGAGTACAAAGGGGGTCTTTGAACAAAAACGGGAATTTGCCCCCAAAAGTAAAAAAAAACCTTTAAAAAATTTGTGTCGGATAATAAAATGGTTTTTGACCTATAAAAATAACCTGCGGTGATTTAGAAAAGTTTACTGTTTTCCTATTGTGAGTCCCAAAGGGGGTCTTTGAAAAAAATTTGAGCTGTGCCAAAGGGGAAAAAAAAACCCTTAAAAAAAATCGTGTAAAGATAAAAAAAAGGTGAGTTTTGCACCTATCAAATACCCCTTTGCGGGTTACTGGGAAAAAAATCTTTATCCTAATAAAGTACGGGCCCCTGCACAAAATACAAGTTTAATTTATTTCAGAAAAAAAAACTGGCCAAAAATTTTTAAAATAATAAAAGCCATTTCATTACGGGGGAAAAGCGAGTCGGGGCCCTGCAAAATTTATCCACTCTCCCTTTAAAAAACCCTCCCTGCATGTGCTCTTCCAGTGCTCATGTAGCCCCATTTTCTTTTGTTTTTTTGTGTTTGTGTTTGTTGTCTGGGGGCCCCCCATGGGAGTGTAACATCAAAATGAAAAACCCTTTCCCCCTTGCAGGGTGTATATATTGTGTGTGACTGATAAGTGCGGGGGTTTTGCCCTGAAATACTGGGGGGCAGTGGGAGGGAAATTCCCAAAGGAGGACTGGGGTTATGACCACGACTGTTTTAAAACCGGGAAAAGAAAAACGGGGGAACCCCCTACTGGACAAGGATGAGCCCTAAAAAAACCCGGGGAGTTCCCCAAAAAACCGGGGGAAATTTTTCCGGGTTAAAAACATGCCCCAAAACCTTTAAACCCAATTAAAAACCCCCCAAGGGGACTGATGGGGGCCCGGGGCGTTGCTAGGGCCCCCCAAAACCCAATCCGGGGCTGGGGGGCCTCTGTGTTATGTTTTGCTCTGAAAGGGCTGGGTTCACCCCGGGCTTTTTTTAAACGCCCCATTGTGAGCTGTGGCGGGAAATTTTTACGGGAGAAATTTAAAAACCCCTGCACTAGGGTTGCCTATTTCAAAAAACTGTTGAAAAAAGAATCTAAAAAAGAAGTATATTTTTTTCAAAAAATTTGGGAAGGGGAAAATTCACATTCACATTAGAAAAACCATGTAAATCTGCAGAAAATTGGAGCCAATTACAGGCATCCCATTTCCTTTAATTGGCTGACAAAGGGAAACCTGCGGGTCACTTGAATTAGGGGGTTTTCACATGGTAAATTTTTTTTTTTTTAAACCCCTTTTTTTAAATTGGGACTGTTAAACAAGTAGTTTTGAAAACCCCCCTGAAAAGGCCCCTGGTTAATCTGTGTGGGTTTTTTTTGGTTTTTGGGGGTTTCCAAAAATCAAAAGCTCTGCCATAGTGTTTGTTGTTGAGCCCGGAAAAAAACCCAAACAGCAACCTTTTTTTTCCTTCTCAACTACGAAACCACAGCGGGAAACCTAAACGGCCCCAATTTGTAAAAATTGGATCCTTTGGGGTGCCTGAAATTAAAACAGTTCCCCCTGGTTTCTTTTTTTTCACAAAAGGCCCTAAAGTAGAATTTTTTTTTATCACAAAAAATTGTTTGATTTTGAAAAATTTATAGTTTAATATGTCTTTTTATATAAACCCCAATTGAACTCCAAAACAATTAAAACCCTAAAAAATTGAAAACAGTTGTGTTTTTGGGGGGGGGGAAAAATTTTCCCCCGGGCTGTTTTTCCGGAAAAAAAAAAGGGGGAAACCCCCGGGGGGAAAAAAAAATTTTTTAAAAAGGGTTTTTTTGGGGGGCCCCCCCCAAAAAAACCCCAAAAAGGGGGGGGCCCTTTTTTTTTAAAAACTTGGGGGGGGGTTGGTGTTTTTTTTTGGTGGGGGGCCCCCCAAAAAAGCCCAATTAAAAAAATTTTTTTTTTTTTAAAAGGTTTTTTTTTGGGGGGGAAAAATTTTTAAACGGGGAAAAAAAAAATTTTTTTTTAAAAAAAAAAAGGGGGGAAAAAAATTTTAAATTAAAAAAAATTTTTAAAAAAGGGCCCCCCCAAAAAAAAATTTTTTTTTGGGGGGCCCCCCCCCTTTTCCTTTTTTTTCCCCCGGAAAATTTTTTTTTTTCCCTTTTTTTTAAAAAATTTTTTTTTTTTTTTGGGGGGGGGGTTTTTGGGGAAAAAACCCCCCCAAATTTTTTTTTTTTGGGGAAAAAAAAAAAAAATTTTTCCCTTTTTTTAAAAAAAGGAAACCAAAAATTTTTTTTTTTGGGGTGGGGGGGGGGGGTTTTTTTTTGGGTTTTTTTGGGGCCGGGGGGGTTTAAAAAAAAAAAATTTTTTTTGGGGGGGGAAAAAAAAGGGGGGGTTTTTTCCCAATTTTTAAACCCAAAAAAAAAAAAAAAACCCCCCTTTTGGTTTTTTTTCCTTTTTGGGGGTTTTTTTTTTTTTTTTAAAAAAATTTTTTTTTTAAAAAAAACCCCCCTTTTTTTTTTTTCCCCCCAAAAACCCCCCCGGGTTTTTTTAAAAAAAAAAAAACCAAAAAAGGGGTTTTTTTGGTTTTCCCCCCCCCAAAAAATTTTTGGGGAAAGGGGGGGTTTTTTTTTTTTTTAAAAACCCAAAAACCAAAAACCCCCCCAAAAAAAAAACCGGGGGGGTTTTTATTTTTTTGGGGGGGCCCCCCCCTTTTTTTTGGGGGGTTTTTTTTTAAAAAAAGGGGGGCCCCAAAATTTTTTTAAAAAAAAAGGTTTTTTTAAATTTTTTTTTTTTTGGGTTTTTAAAAAAATTTTTTGGGTGGGGGTTTAAAAAAAGGTTTTAAAAAAATTTTTTTTCCCCCCCCCCTTTTTTCCCCCCCCCCCCCCTTTTTTTGGGGGAAAATTTGGGAGGGGGGGAAAAGGGGGGCCCCCCCAAAAAAATTTTTTTTTAAATTCCCGGAAAACCCCCCCAAATTTAAAAAAAAAAAAAAAATTTTTTTTTTTTTTTGGGGGGCCTTTTTTTTGGGGGGGCCTTTTTCCAAATTTTTGCCCCCCTTTTTTTTTTTTCCCCCCCCCCGGGCCAAAAATTTCCCCAAAAAAAAACCCCGGGGGCCCCAAAGGGGGGGAAAATTTTGGGCCAAGGGGGGGTTTTTTGGGGGCCCCCCAAAAACCCCCCGGGGGAAAAAAAGGGGGGTTTTTTTTTTTTAATAAAAAAAAAAAAAAAAAAAATTTTTTTTATATTTTTAAAAAAAAAAAAAATTTTATAATTTTTTGGTTTGGTTAAAAAAAAAAAATTTTTTTTAAAAAAAAAAAAAAAAAATTTTAAAAAAAAAAAACCCCCCCCAAAAAAAAACCCCCCCAAATTTAAACCAAATTTTTAAAAACCCCCTTTTTATTTCCCCCCGGGGGGAAAAAGGGGGGGGCCCCCGGCCCCCCCCGGGGGGGGAAAAAAAAATTTTTTTTCCCCTTTTTTTTTTTAAAATTACAAAAAAATTTTTTAAAAATTTTTTTTTGGGGGGCCCCCCCCCCCGGCCAAAAACCCAAATATTTTTAAAAAAAGGGGGTTTTTATTTAAAAAAAGGGGAAAAAATTCCCCTTTAAACCAAGGGAAGGAAACCCCTTTTTCCCCCCCTTAAAAAAAAGGAAAATTTTTAAAAAACCCACTTTTAATTACCCCTTTTTTTTTGGGGGGGGGTTTTGGGGGGGGGGGAATTTTAAAAAAAGGGAAAATTTTTAAAAAAATTTTTTGGGGGGGAAAAAACCCTTTCCCCCAATTTAAATTTGGGGTTTTTTGGGAAAGCCCTAAAAAAAACCCGGGGGGGCCCGGGGAAAAAAAAAATTTTTTAAAAAATTTAATTTTGGGGAAAGGGGAAAAAAAAACCCCCCCCCCCCCAAAAAAAACCCCCCCCCCCAAAAATTTTTTTAAGGGGGGTAAAAGGGGTTTCCCCAAAAAACCCCCCAAAACCCAAAAAATTAAGGGGGGGGAAAAATTTTTTTTCCCCCTGGGGGCCCCTTTTTTCCCCCGGGGGTTTAAAAAAAAAATTTTTTGGGGGGTATTTTTTTAAATTTAAAAAAAAAAATTTTTTGGAAAAAAATTTAAACCCCCCCAAATTTAAATCTCCCCTTTTGGGAAAAAAGGGGGGAAAAAGGGGAAACCCCCCCCAAAAAATATATTAAAAAAAAGGGGGGGGGGGGGGGGGGCCCCCCGGGGGGAAGGGAAAAAAAAAAATTTTTTTCCCCGGAAAAAAGGGGGGGGCCCGGGGTTGTCCCTTAAAAAAAGGGAAAAAATTCTTTTGGGGGAAAAAAAAGGGGGGGTTTTTTAAAAAGGGGGAAAATTTTTTTAAAAAAGGGGATTTTTTTAAATTTTTGGGGGGGGGGCCCCAACCCCTTTTTTCCTTTTTTGGGTTTTTCAGGGGGGAAATTTTTGGGGGAAAGGGGGGGTTTTTTTTTAAAAAATTTTCCCCCCCCCCAAAAAAAAAAAAAAAAAAATTTTTTTTTTTTTTAAAAAAACCCCCCCAAAAAAACCGGGTTTTTTTGGGGGGGTTTGGGGGGGGGGGTTTTTTTTTTAAAAAAGGGGGGGGATTGTTTTTTTTTCCCATTTTTCCTTTTTTTTTTTTTTTTTGGGGGGGTTTTGGGGGGGGGGGGAAATTTTTTTGGGGGGGAAATTTTTTGGGGGGCCCCCCTTTTAAAAGGGGAACCCCCCAAAAAGGGTGGGGGGGAAAAAAGGGGGGAAACCGGGGGGGGGGTTTTTTTTTTGGGGGGTTTGGGAGGGGGGAATTTTAAATTTTAAAAGGAAAAGGGTTTTTAAAAAAATTTTTTGGGGGGGGTTTTTTTAAAAAGGGGGGGTTTTTTGGGGGGGGTTTTTTGGGGGGGTTTTTTGGGGGGGGAAATTTTTGGGAATTTTTGGGGCCTTTTTTTTTTAAATTTTAAACCCGGGGGAAAAAATTTTTTTTGGGGGGCCCCAAAAAAAAAGGGGGGGGAAAAATTTTAAAATTTTTAAAAATAAGGGGGGTTTTTTTTTTTTTCCCCCGGGGGGGCCCCCTTTTGAAAAAATTTTGGGGGCCCCCCTTTTTTTTTTTTAAAAAAGGGGGGTTTTAAATTTTAAAAAACCCCCCGGGGGGGTTTTTTTTTGGGCCCCCCCCCCCCCAAAAAACCCTTTTTTTAAAAAAAAAAAGGGGAAAATTTCAGGGGGTTTTTTCCCCCGGAAAAAACCCCCCTTTTGGTCCCCCCCCCTTTTTTTTTTTTCCCCCCAAAAAAAAAACCCGCTAAAAAAAAACCCCCCCCCAAATGGCCCAAAAGGGCCCAAAACCCCCCCGGGGGCCCCCCCCCCCCCCCAAAAAAAAAACCCCCCCCGGGGAAAAAAAACCCCCCCCCCCCCCTTTTCCCCCCCCAAAACCAAAAAAAAACCCCCCAAAAATTTTTTCCCCCCCCCCACAGGCAAAAAAACCCCCCCCCGGGGGCCCCCCCCCAAAAAAACCCACCCCCCCAAAAACCCCCCCCCCTTCAAAAAAAAACCCCCCAAAAACCCACAAAACCCCAAAGGGGATGTAGGATAGGGGATCACAAATTTGGGAAAGGGAAATTGAACTTAACCCTCACGTTTTATCAGAGAAAGGTTGGACACTTCAACGCAGCTTTGTCCCGTGGTGTCTAGGCCCCAAGGGAAAGATTAAAAATGAGACGAAGTCTCAAGGGGGAACTGTTTGTGGATGGGAACAAAGGTTATATATTTATGATCCTTTGGGTCTCTATTTTAATGTTTTTAATCAGTATAAACCTCACATGTTTTATATAATTAAACGTAAAAGCTCCCTTTTATAACTGTACACTTTTTAATGTGTTAGCAAATGGCCGCATATATAATCTGCTTGTAAAGGATAACTGTTATAGAATGTATAATGTCTATTCCATTCACAAGATGGTGTCTGTGTTCAGACCCACCTAGATATGCCAAGATGGCTGCCCACCTTAGATGTTTTTCTTCTCTCTAACAAAGAGAAAGGAGGGTCATTTAAAATGTAGCTAAGAAGAGCCAATCAAGAGGGTTTATGTTGCTTAAGGAATGTGTACACCCCCGATCTGTTAAAAACCTTGAGTTTGTGTAATAAACTTAGAGAACTCTTTTGTCTGAGAATTCTATGGCACGTGCCAACTAATATACTGATTTGGTCCCCTGCTGGAAAGTAGTGCCCTTTTGTGGTTCCATCTACAACACACACATGCTCAGCTACAGGCACATTACACAGACACGGCTCAGCTACAGGCACGTTACACACACACGGCTCAGCTACAGGCACGTTACACACACACGGCTCAGCGACAGGCACGGTACACACACACTGCTCAGCCACGGGCACGTTACACACACACTGCTCAGCCACATGCACTTAAAACACACACCAGACTCAGCACAGCACTACACCACACACACCAACTCAGCCACAGGCACGTTACACACACACACACACGACTCAGCCACAGGCACGTTACACACACGACTCAGCCACAGGCACATTACACACACGACTCAGCCACAGGCACATTACACACACGACTCAGCCACAGGCACATTACACACACGACTCAGCCACAGGCACATTACACACACGACTCAGCCACAGGCACATTACACACACACACACACGACTCAGCCACAGGCACATTACACACACACACACACGACTCAGCCACAGGCACATTACACACACACACACACACGACTCAGCCACAGGCACATTACACACACACGACTCAGCCACAGGCACATTACACACACCACTCAGCCACAGGCACATTACACACACACACGACTCAGCCACAGGCACATTACACACACACACGACTCAGCCACAGGCACATTACACACACACACGACTCAGCCACAGGCACATTACACACACACACGACTCAGCCACAGGCACATTACACACACACACACGACTCAGCCACAGGCACATTACACACACACACGACTCAGCCACAGGCACATTACACACACACACGACTCACCCACAGGCACAAAACACACACGACTCAGCCACAGGCACATTACACACACACACACGACTCAGCCACAGGCACATTACACACACACACGACTCAGCCACAGGCACATTACACACACACACGACTCAGCCACAGGCACATTACACACACACACGACTCAGCCACAGGCACATTACACACACACACGACTCAGCCACAGGCACATTACACACACACACGACTCAGCTACAGGCACGTTACACACACAAAACACATCGACTCAGCAACAGGCACGTTACACACACACACGGCTCAGCAACACGCACGTTACACACACACGGCTCAGCTACACGCACGTTACACACACACACGGCTCAGCTACACGCACATTAAAACAACCACGGCTCAGCTACACGCAGATTAAACACACACACGCTCAGCTACACGCACGTTACACACACACGGCTCAGTACACGCACGTTAACACACAAAGGGGCTCAGCTACACGCACGTTACACACAAAAGGGCTCGCTACACGCACGTTAAAACACACACGGCACTACACGCACGTTACAACAAACAAGGGCTCAGCTAACACGCACGTTACACACACACACGGCTCAGCTGCGGCACTTACACACACAGGGCTCAGCGGGCAGGCACGTTACACGCACACCGGGTTTCAGCTGCAGCACGTTCCCAAACGCACACACGGCTCAACTGCAGGCACGTTACACGCACACACGGCTCAACTACAACAACGCACGTTACACACACACACCGCTCAACTACACGCACGTTACACACACACTGATCAACTACACGTACCTTACACACACACACGGCTCAACTACACGCACGTTACACACACACACGGCTCAACTACACGCACGTTACACACACACACGTCTCAGCTACACGCACTTTACACACACACGGCTCAGCTACAGGCACTTACAACACACAGGCTCAGCTACAGGCACGTTAAAACACACGCGGAAAGCTACAGGCACTTACAACACACACGGCTCAGCTACAGACACATTACACACACGGCTCAGCTACAGGCACGTTACACACACACGGCTCAGCTACAGGCACGTTACACACACACACCTCAGCTACACGCACGATACATACGGCTCAGCTACAGGCACATTACACACGCACGATACATACGGCTCAGCTACAGGCACGTTACACACACACGGCTCAGCTACACACACACATTACACACACACGGCTCAGCTACAGGCACGTTACACACACACGATACATACGGCTCAGCTACAGACACGTTACACACACACGGCTTAGTTAAATGCACATTAGACTCAGCTCTACTTCAGGCACACCAGACAGACAAGCTTTGCTGCACAGATCCTGATCCCACATGACTCCTCCCCTCCATATGACATCATCACAGGTCCTGGCAGCAAAACAGCAGTCACATGACCCTCCCCTCCATGTGACACATCACAGGTCCTGGCAGCACACAGCAGTCACATGACTCCTCTCCTCCATGTGATATCATCACAGGTCCTGGCAGTATACAGCAGTCACATGACTCCTCTCCTCCATGTGACATCATCACAGGTCCTGGCAGAAATACAGCAGTCACAATAAACTCCTCTCCTCCATGTGACATCATCACCGGTTCCTGAAGCACAGATCGGCCACACGGCTTTTTTCTTGCAGGAGGAGGTATGAGAGGGGGCGGGGCGGGGTGTTGTCTGTTATTAATTGCTTCATTACTGATTTTGTTTCCTTTAAGGTGTCAAAGTATTAATTTCAATCTGACTTAAGGAGATTCATGGATTCACTATAAATAATTTAGGCTCCAGTTTACTGAGGGCCACATCAGCATTATGGCCGCCCTCAAAGGGCTGAATGTTACTGTAAGACTGTATAGAAGTGAACTACGTCGGCCTCTTATGCCGTCGCGGCTACAGGAAATGAGGGGGGACCTTGTGTTTGACACCTGTGGTCTAAAGAAAGAACTTCATTCAGATCCAGAGGTTCCACATGGAATCAGAAGATGAAGGTTAATGAGGTTCCAGGAGTCTATAATTGGTGGATATGAGGGTAGAGATAGAACATAGATTCAGATCACACATAGTGAGATAATGCTTAGTATAGGAGAGGTTCAGGAACCAGGACTTCTCTGCAGGCTGAAGAGCCCTGACACATCTCACCCTCCGACTCCATTTTATCAGACCCTCCTGTTGTTTTCAGGGCTTCTTCTAACTCCGGGAAAGCCCCAGAGCATTTAGTGAGTCTCTGGTTCATTCTCAGCTCTTGAAGGGTCACAGGATCTTCAGAAGAAACAATATCTTGGAATGAATCTTATTATTTTCATAAAACATAGAAATCAACAACAATGCTGATATCATATAGGAGACAATGAGTATTATCTAAAAACCATATATAGATACTAGAAGAGCTGCTCAGGGGACCAGAGACAGCGGCTGCTTTAAAGGGGTTGTCTCATCTGACTGTTTCATAGAGTCAGTAGCATTCTTTCATTCATGCATCCTGTCACTTCCTGGTCAAGCTATGGGTAATTAGCATATGAGCTCAGTGTATTCAGACTTCTGCTAATTAGATAAACAGTCTCCTGCTCTGAGGTCCAGAGAAGCATCTGAGCTAAAGTAAACAGTAGTAATTTGTCAGGGCTGGGCGGTGCTCGGTCTGCAGGGAGCAACGTTCTGCAGCAGCTGATTTGTGACCCCACCCTGATACACATTCTGCTGGCAGCTCTGTGAGTGACAGAGGTCCAGCCACTCCGGACAGGGGGCGTGATGCACCAGCCAGTGGGAGGACCCAGAGGCCGCTCCAATCAGCTACAGGGGCGGTGTCCGGGAATCACATTTAAACTCCCTGATTGCTGAGTGCAGCGCCTGTGATATTTCCTTGCTGCCTTCATACCTGTGCTTTTGCTTGTTTGTTTATCCGTGTACCTGACCTTGGCTTGTTTCCTGTCCCTGTCTTACGTTCTGATTTTGTACCTCGCTCCCGTTTGGCTTTTGACCCCGGCTTGTTTAAAGTGGTTTTGCCAGGACGTGCCTTATCTGCTAAGAATCAAATGTAAACAAGCCACGCTTAGCTGAAAGAGAGAGAGACACAGCCGGAGCACAGAGCCATGCATAAGGGATCATGTGAAATGTTCACTCAAATAATCAAACTACAACCAGTGGATTCTGTAATTTCAAAAAAACAACACTTTTTCCCCCAAACAGCTTGAAAGTTCTTCATGTTCTCTTTCATCAGATAAAGCAGGGATCTACTCAGATAATCCACACTTACAAGTAGTGGTTTTTAATACAAAAGGTACAACATATTTCTACCCGGTGCCTGAACGACTTCTTCAGCCTCCACTATCAATCAGATAAGAAGTTGTGATCTGCCGCAAGACCCCTCCCCCCCACACGTTCCAGGCAGCTCTTGTAGGTTGCATATCTAAAGAAGCTTTTTAAGTAAACTAAGGGCAGTAAGGAATGCCTGTTGCTCTCTCAGGACTTCGCCAATTATTTGTAATCAACTATATTTAGAAAAGTGATTAATACCCATTTTGGAGGCGCTTTCCCACTTCAACATTACTTCATGGCAAAAACCTTTACAAGTTTCTCTTTGGTTTTCCGTTTTGTGTTTTTGCCGTTTCTGATTGGTTTTGCACCGGACTGCTGTCTAATTCTTCCTCACGATGGCCCCAGCACTCTAGCAGCGCAGGACTGTCGCCCAGCTTCGGCATCTGTACCGCCTAGTGGCTGAACGTCAAGTAGGCAGGAAGTGGGCTGTGGTTAAAGTCAGGGCTCACCTGTACACTCCCGTGATGTTGTCAATAATTAGTGTTTTTTGTTGATGGTTAGACTAACACAACAAGCTCTCAGGGCTGTAACATTTTCTGATACAGTCCTGGATTGCCTTATATTGAATAATATCATCTTTATAATGGAGATATGTGATTACCAACAGTTATTCCTTTTTTCACTGAAACCTAAGAGATATACCTCCGCTACTCCCTCACTTGGTCCCTCAACCAGTCACCTGCATGTAGACAGTGTTCAGATGCACAAATTCCATTTGCTGAAGTGAAATGAAAAAATGGGGTAGGTCCACAGGCAACTGACAAAATAACCTAGGATAATCGACCGCGTATTTTGCAGCTTTTATGAATGTAAAGGGGGACGGACTTTCGGGGGACACTGTTTGTGGTTTAGCCATCTCCCTTTGCATTGAACAATTCATGTTACTGGCAAGGGCTAGAATGGAATATGTTTAAGAAAGGACCCTTTCTCAGTGTCCCCAATACCTGGCTGTGCAATAAGGGATTGCTTCAAAATGTTCCCCAAATCTACGGGATTATTATTATTATGTACACCATTATTATACCCCCTGATATGACCTCATGTACCCAATGGGTTACATTACCCCACGTTAGAATTCAATACAGGCATCCAAATAAAACTACTACTTATCATTATGCACGGATAAGTTCCCTAAAGGGTATTGTTATCCACAATGGGTGAGTTATTAGGAGTTTCCACTTGTTCCCCAAAGAGACCTTAAAAATATGACCAGTCCAGCAAAATCTTGCTCTAATAAAGCCATAATAGGCTCCTTCCTTCTGTTGCTGCATGTGCCCTAAACAGTAGTATACACCACATATGGGTATTGCTGTAACAATGTGTAACCATAATTATTGGAATATATTTCTTTTCTAGCAATTCAGTGGTGAAAAATTAAAAAATGCCAAAGCAAATGTAATTTTTAATTTTCACAGCCCATTGCTAAAATGGGGTCTATATACTCTCTACGCCCCTTGATAAATTCTTTGAGGGGTTGTGTTTTTTGGTGCCTTAAACATATCTCATTAAAAAGGAGCCCAAAAATCAACTAGATGCTCCTTTAGTTGTGAGGCTTGTGTTTGCATTAAAGGGGTTATCCTCTTGGTAAAAAGTTATTTAAAAGGATCCCCCAACGCTATAAACTTAAAAAAAACCTTCTCCCCCTTCACTGGTCACTCACTGGTTCCTTACGGGCATCACCTTAGCTGTTGATAGGCTGCAGCGGCCATATGCACCCAACTTTCATCACCATTTCTAAGAAGTGAATCATAAAATTAAGTGCATATGACCAAGTGCGGGACAGCGGTCTAGGGGAAGGACGAGTTTAGGTTTATTTTTTATCTTGGGGCCTGGCATTTTTTTTTTTCATATCAAAAAAGTACTTTTATTAATAAAATGCAATCAACACTACATGAGGAAAGAAAATATGCAACTGTCCTTTCTGTATTTCACATCTTGGCAGAAGAAGAGGACAGAGAATTTCTATTAACTTTCCCTTTTCAAAATGGCTTAAACGGAGTTGTCTCATTATAGCTTTCAGACCTCTGTCTGTGAATGGCGAGTTGAATTGAGGGGCAGTGCTAGCTTCTCTTGCCTCTTCCACCCTCCCCTATTCCCCCTCCTCCTCAGCACACAGGCAGTCTATTCCGCTCCTGTAACTTCTATACAGCAGGGGGATTGCTGCCAGAGTTAACCCTGTGTGTGCCTGCCTAGACGAGGTCTTTGATTGCTAATAGCTGACCAGAGGGGCTGCAAGTGTTCCTATAACCTCTGCTTAGCTTACATATTAACATTCTCAGCAAATCAACAATACAAACCCTCTCAGCAACAGAGGCAGGGAAGCTGCAAAGTGTTACTAAGGAGTGTCCCTAGTACCAGCACAGCATGAAATGTTCACAATCTGTATAGTTTATCAATTAGTTTTACAGCTCCACACACCTCATGATTATAGTAACAAACAGTGTCACTGCTGTAACATCTATTGGATCAGCCTAATACTCTGCTCAATCTGTGTATGAGAGCAGGAGGAAGCAGGCACAACAGGGTTAATCACAGGCAGCAAGGAACATGTAGCCAGAGTCCCTCCCTCCTGCTCCCTCCACTACAGAAGCATCTGTGCGGGAGGGGCTCTCTGCTCCAACTGTCTTCAAAGGTTGATGAGTCATTCAGACCTGACAAGCCAGTAAGTTAAGGACATCAACAGGTCCACTGCTATAAAAAATTTGACGAAGCTGATGTAGTACATACTAACAGGGCTAGCTCAAAATCAGTAGGAACATTTGTAATGAACATATTTGCAAAGCTGCTTGTTTTTTAAAGATCTTTTTAATTAAAACACCAATCATTGTAGAGAGACAAACCCCTTTAATATAACACGTGAATTAACACAATGCTCCTGGATTGGTAACCCTACAGCCAAAAAAGTTTTATCCAACAATATACTATAATTGTGACAGTAAGTCTATAGATTATCAATAAGATTAGTCTGAACTTGAAGCATATAAAAAAAAACACAAAAATAAATAGGACATATTACTTACTTAGAAAACAAGCACCATTTTGGGCCTTGTTCACAGCTCAATGGCTGGACTAAACTGAGGCCAGAAGAGGCTCGCTAGCCTTATATGCTCCTGGAAAAAAAAGTGATGAAGGTGAAGTGATTGCTGAATAACAACTCAAAGATCCCAAAGCTAAGGGAACAATTAAATGATGCAGACTGACACATTAGCTTTGGTACCTGTTCCCACCAGCTGCAAAAAAAAACCACAGTGTAATGCATGGAGGACTGCAGAAATGCAAAAATTCATATTAAACAACCACTTACACATCCTCAGGGCATGAGAGGGGGGTGAGTTTCGGTATTATAATTGCATATAGTTAAAGCAACACATAAGGGTACAAACATTGTGGTGCACCATGCTGATTACTCAGCCTCTTAGTGACACCCATACTAACAGATTAGGCGGGCTAGGCCCACAAATTCTGGGTATCAACACTAAACAAAGTCACCTTAGGCTCCCAGCACTGTTGGGCAGGTAAAAAAATGTCATACTGGAAAAATGTTAATTTTGCAGGTTTTGTGGTATTTGGGGCACCAATAAATAAGCTCACAAGCCCTTCACGGCTCCTCATGTCTTGCGAGTCCATACACTTAATAATTTACAAAAAAACACGAAATAAACTAGGACTTACTTACTTAGATAACACCACCATTTTGGGCTTGTTCTTGAACTGAAGCATATCATCAGATCACAAACTTTCATTTAAATCCAGAAAAAAGGAAACCAAAGTGCTGCCATTTTCTGCACATCCCGCGGAGGACCCCCAGCGGCCCCAACAACTTCATATTATATCTAGTCAGTAGGAAAAGACCCCAAAGATACAAAGATGGTCTTATATGAGGTTTGAGTATTCAGGGGAAGATGTGAAGGGAGACCCTATCCCTCCATGTCCTATTGTCTTGTCGAGGAGGTGTGTATTAATTGCTCTTTAGTTCTCATCCATTCTATCTGTAGATGGAAAAATCTCACTAAACCAGGATGTGATCGACGGAGTTATGGTGGGGGTATCTCCAAAGTCTTAGAATCAGAATATTTGCTGCTACTAAAGACAAGAGCACATGAGGCTTCCCAGGGGAGTTGTACTAGGGTTCCTAAAAGATCTGGGGCCGGGCCTCTGTGTTACATTTTGCACGGAGGCTGGGTTCTTTACAGCATTTTTTACGACCACTTTGCGCAACTGCAGCATTATTTTAAAATAGATAAAAAAATCAACGGTATGTTCCTATTAGTAGTTGTTACACTAATTCCAATAGATCACTGTCATCCACCTCAGCAGTCACTGTAATGAGGGTCAGCACTGGCCAATTATTTTTCAAAAAGAACTGATCTATGT
This sequence comes from Phyllomedusa bahiana, assembly GCA_025379985.1. Classification (NCBI taxonomy): domain Eukaryota; kingdom Metazoa; phylum Chordata; class Amphibia; order Anura; family Hylidae; genus Phyllomedusa; species Phyllomedusa bahiana. The sequence continues at coordinate 11,705 of JAODAL010001047.1, read as the reverse complement.
TTGTAGTGTATTACCCTTTTAAATCACATCATACAGTTACCAAACAATAAACCTATACATGGAACCAATATTTACCATTACATATGATTGTTACTAATAGAAAACTCTACAATACCATGGCCACAATTTATTACTACATAGGAATCAAATAATCCCTGCCAGACTGTGTCCAAACATGAACACCTACATGGTGAATACTGGTGTACGCAATCCGGCCAGTTCGCCATTATGACTTCTTCCAGCACCTGTATATTACCTACCTACTGGGGTTGGGGGTTGTCATATGTATGTACTTTTACTAACTAATGGGGCTATACAGAAAAACTGGTGTACCCCATCCCCACAGAAGTCTGGCTTTACTATGACAAGGAGGAAGCCGGGTGCCTGCTTGAGGGGATGGGGAGTCATGGTTCCTATATGGATGCCCATTAGATACTGAGGTGTTAGACCACCCCAGTAGGTAGGTATTTAGGATCACTCTTTAGGTAGTTATGTAGCCACTATTTGGTAGGTATATAGACTACTATTAGTTGGTGCCAGGTATATAGGTCCCCTTGGTAGGTATGTATATAGGCCACCTCAGAAGGTAGAACAGAGATATTGCCCACTGTATGTAGAGTGTTACAATAATCCCCAATAGCAGGAGGTTCTGTACCCCATATGCCCAGAGAAACCAACCCGAGACCCATTAGCAACCAATCAGAAGGCTCAGCTTTTATTTTTTCAGAGCAGTATAAGAAAATGAAAGGGGAACTTGTCGCTATGGGCATCTGATTGGTTATATGTAGCCTCTGATTGGTCGACTATGGGACTCTTAATGGTTGCTATTAGCTCTGATTGGGTACTATGGGCTCTGATTGGTCGCTTATTGGGCTATCTGATTGGGTCAGACTGGGCTAGATTGGTCAGTATGGGCCTCTGGTTGGTTGATTTGAGCTCATGATTGGTTTTTCCCAAGGTTTATTGGGGAGCTCTGGTTGGTTGCTATGAGCGACAATCCTTACTGCCAGTTTTCATTACATAACTGGTCCAAATGACAAAAATCATACAATTTTGGTTGTTAGAATATTTTTTTCTTCTAAGGTGTTTAACGGAGCGGGGATTAAGTGATATTATATTTTATTAGATTGCTTTTTTAGACACGCAGCGATTCCATTGTGGTAACTTTTTTTATTTGTTAAAATCACAATAAAGGGTGATTTAACTTTTAATATTTATTATTTTTTTATAGTTTTAAAACTTTTTTTTAACTTTTTAACATTTTAGTCTGCGAGCTCTCACGGGGCCAATCGACAGTTACACTTCTGTATTAGTTACAGATCTGACAATCTACAGTTATAATGATCAGCTTTTGGGTCAGCAGTAATATGTATATTTTCTTTGTACACCCTTAATACATACATAGTATTATATATATATATATATATATATATATATAGTATAGTATATTATTATATATATATATAAATATGGTGTGTGTATATTAATAATGCAGAAGGGGTACAAAGATAATATACATAAGTACTGCTAACCACACGCTGAATCATTATAACTGTAGGACTGGTCCGCTCTGTGGATCACACTGAACCACAGAGCTGACAGCTTCAGTTATATTAGCTCTGTGGCTCAGTTTGCATCCCCAGAGCTGACTGTCTACAGTTATAATATCAGCTCTGTGGTTCAGATATAACTCACCGGGCCACTTTATTAGGTACACCTGTCCAACTGTGCGTTATCACTTAATTTCTAATCAGCCAATCACATGGCGGCAACTCAGTGCATTTAGGCTTGTAGACATGGTCCGACAGATCTCCTGCAGTACAAACCGAGCATCAGTATTGGAAGAAGGTGGATTTGAGTGCGCTCCTTGAACGTGGCATGGTTTGTTGGTGCCAGAAGGGTGGTCTGAGTATTCATGAAACTGCTGTATCTCCTGGGATTTTCAGCACACACCATCTTCTAGGCGTTTTTACAGAGAATGTCCTGAAAAAGGAAAACAACATCCAGTGAGTGGCAGTCTGTGGGCGGAAATGCCTTGTTGATGCCAGAGGTCAAAGGAGACCCGAATGGGCAGAATGGTTCGAGCTCGATAGAAAGACAACAGTGACTCAAATTGCACCCGTTACAACTCCAAGGTAGGCAGAAGAGGCATCTATGAACGCACAGTAAGGCAGAACTTTGAGGCAGATGGCTACAGCAGCAGAAGACCACACGGGTGCCCACTCCTTTCAGCGGAGAACAGGAAACTGAGGCTCAATTTGCCAAGATCATCGAAATTGGACCGTAGAAAAGATTGGAAAAAAACGTTGCCCTGGTCTGATGAGTCTCGGATTTCTGCTGCGACATTGGAGTTGGTCATTGGGTCAGAATTTGGCCGGTCAACAACATGAAAGCATGGATCATCCTGCTTGTATCAACGGTTCAGACTAGGTGGTGGTGGTGTCATGGTGTGGGGAATATTTTCTTGGCACTCTTTGGGCCCCTTGGTACCAATTGAGCATCGTTGTAAACACCTTGTGGAATCTTATGCCGACGAGCAATTGAGGCAGAGTTCTGAGGCAAAAGGTGGGTCAACCCGTTACTAGCATGGTGTACCTAAATAAAGTGGCCGTGTGAGTGTATATGCTGACCCAGAGTTGATCAATATAAATGCTGATTGATTGTCAGCTCTGTGGGTCAGACACAGAGCTGACCATCGTTCCACTTGGTATACTGGCTCCCAGACATGTACAGTATGTTAATCTTGATGAAACATGCCCCCACTGCCTACATGTAATTACCTTCATGGCAGCTCTTGCAGGGTTCAATCACATATAGTGACTTGTGGAGGTGGGAGAAGGAGAGGGGACACAGTCGTGGGTGGAGGAGTTCAGTGCCACGTGGACGTTCGGCTGACGTGGAGAAGAAGAGACCTGAATTATCATCGCCAGCGCGGCTGCAGGGATGCCACCTTTATCGGGTGGTCTAGGTAAGCAAGCAGAAAGAACACCTACCGAAGCCTGTGAACGAGAGCTTGTTCTAAGGGAACCCGGAGCACACTCTGATTGGTAGAGCGCCGTTCGTTGGGTTAAGAGTTGCGAAAATGCAGAATAGCTACGTCTTTGATGTGTGGGCATGGCAGGAGGAGCACAAAACGTCCACTGATGGGTGTGTGTGGGCGGCTGGATTGGCATGGTAATTCGGGCGCACGAGCACATGGTGTGTGGTTATATGGCCGAGCAGACGAACACTGGGAGGAAAAGGCCCCTTGTGCTTAAGTATGTGCTTTGAGGCGAAATTAAATGATGGGCACAAAGAGGCGATCATTCTGCAAGGTTATTCTGTGATTAAGATATTGATGGTCTCGTCACTAGGGTCCTGAATGACTGGGATCTTCCACACCCCCCAAAAGATTATGGGCTCATTGATCCCTGTCTTTCCTACCCACCAACATGATGGGACGGTGGGACTGTTGTTTTTTTGGGAGGGTTGGTTCACCTATAGAATCATAGGACATGGAAACTTTGACTTTTGTGTTCTTGGTTTCCCACGGCAAAGTGTCCGACACTGGAAAACCGTCAACACCATCGATGGGCGTGGTTTTGTCTAGTAGGGAGAAAGGAGGAACACTAGATTCGGTTTCTGGTCCCGGAGGGGCGGTTTGGGGAGGGCAGAAATGAAGTGGGAGGTGTTGGGCGCTGGAGGGGGTGGGGCCAGCGCGCTTCATCGCCGGGCCCTTTGGTTGGTGCTGGGGTGTGTGAGGTGTGTTGTGTTGGTGGGTGGGGAGGTGTGCTCTGTGTGTGGATTTGGGAGGGGTTTGAAATTTGGTATGAGTGGGGAGGGTGCTGGTTTGCGGGTGTTTGGGCGCGGTGGGGATGTAGTGGTAGGATTCACTAGGGGGGGGGAAGAAGCGGCGAGTTTCCTGGGTGGTGGGGGGATGTGAGGGGTTTGGAGACAGGTGCGGGCCGGGCATGTTATGGGGGGGTTGCCGGCGTGTGGGAGTGAGGGCGGGGTGCGAGGGGGGTATCGTGTGATTCCGACACTCGGGGTGGTGTAGTGTGGGTGTTAGGGGCTGTTTTCCATTGTATCGGTGCATATCTGAAGGCCCGGCCTGCGGCTTGGCGGTCTTGCCCATTTGCTTGGTCACCATACTCTCTCGTGTACAGGTAGGATGTGGTTTCTCCGGTTACTAGAGGTTTTTTGGGGGTTTTCTAGCCTGTTCCTCCTATCTGTGTTTAGTGTCACCTTGGTACGAGCGGAATATCGGGAGTGCCGTGTTTTGCCTCTACACCCGCGTTCCATTACTGTGTGTCTGCTCGCTCCTACCATTGGTTGGAAACTAGTCTTTTCAACTCTGGTGGACGGGCTGCTGTGCTCAGTGTTTGACGTGATGTCCCGGCCTAAAGCACAAAAACAACCACTTGTATTTTGGAACTAGATTCACTAGGGTCTATTCGCATGTCTGGGACTTTTTCCTGCCCATTATGAAGGGGTGATTGAGTGGGTTGTGTGTAAAGGCGGTATAAATGGTAAAACCGGCAGGGGTTGAGGCTTTCGAGGCGGGTGGCTTATGTGGGCCGGGTTGTCGTGGATACCAGAGGTAGTGGGGATCAAAAGGAAAATAAATCCACAGTGTCTTTGGCAAAGGGGGCTGCAATGAGGAGCACCCCTACCAAACCCTCCATCACTTGTGTGTGCTGCGCTGTGTGGGTTTCGTGTTGTGGGGTTGACTGTGGGGAGGTCGTTTACTAAGTTGTTGTGGTTTACTGATGATTGCGGGATTGGTACATACCTAGGTTCACAATGGTTTCCCTGAATTTTTAAGGTCTGTGCTTCTTCAAACGTTCTCAGAGTCTTATCTGCTTTAGCCTCAACCAGAATAGACTGACACTATGATTAATTTTAGGGGACCTGTACTTATTTTCTCCATGAATAAATTTATAGCATGCTATACTAGTGTGTGCCGTGTGTGTGTGTGCTGTGTGTGTATATATATCTTAAATTAGAGTCCACAAACCATAGGATATATGTATGTAAAGGACAATTTTATGACGCTTCCATGTGAACTTATCTTAAAGGATGGCAAAGATGTGACATGATGGGTCCTGATGGAAATCTAGAGTTCACAGCGTGCCCGCATCAGACATCCTGTGAGATAGTGTTGTCAGGTATCTACTGCTCTGTTCTCACCCTTTTCCCTCTTTTACTTTACTGTAGCTTTTTGTCTCCCTGTCCTGGGATGTTCTTGAACCTTTGGGACGATCCACAGTCACATGGCCTCCCTTACATGGTCTTTCTACCATCTGTAATTGATTTCCGCTTATGTATGATTTTCGGGGGGTGCCTTATATTGGGGAATTCAACATAATCATCTACTATGTCTTACTTTCGGGAGGTGTCTTATTTTACAGGGAAAAATCCGGTTAAGTACTTAGGCCCACTAAAAAAAGGGTTTTTGGTTTATTGTGTCCACTTACCGATGTCTGGAGGTTAAGTTTAATGCAAAACTTTTATACAAAATTGTGATTTGAAAGTACTAATGGCCATATTCCTATTTGGATGTATTCATTGACCAGGAGAAATGTAATAGGATGTGCAATTGTTTAAAAGGGGTCATCTGTGTATGCAGAGACTTTTGTATTTGCTGATCCTTTATTTTGGATACCTCTAAATAATCTGCGTTATGATGGGACATGCATCAGATGTTCCAGTATTAATGACCATTTAGAATAGGTGATATCGGACATCCTGGCTGGTTCCGTGCTGGATCCTGAAACCGTATGGAAAGGGACCCATATTCGTTCATATACTGGCGGCGCAAAGGGGGCCATGTATATGGGAAGGATTTTCTGTGCATCATAACTTGACCCAAACCAATGTTCGACAGAGCAGACTGCAAAAAATCAACTGTTACTCTGTCGAACGCTTTTCGAATTTTTTTTTATCCTGGATAGGATCATGCATGGTGGGTTTGGTTGATAAGGTGGATTTATGATAGAAAAAGTTTCTTAGGGTATTGTCCCTGGCTTTCCCTTGAATGGGACGAATCCCACCTGGTCAAAATGTATTAGTTTAAAACTGATTGAAGTCTCAGTGCTATCAATTTTTAGCAAATATTTTAGTATCAGTCATTTACAACTCCTTAACAAACACCCACACAGTCTTTTGAAGGTATGGCTGGTGAGGGGCATTTGTTCTTGCAGACGATGTCTTTTCGGCGCGATCAAGAATCGGTGTTTTGCGGCGGACCTGGCTCGAAGATGAGATTACAGTCGGGCCTGTACTACACAGCAGACCTGATACCCAGTTCATCTCCTACGAGCACGGGGGTGCGGCGGGTAAACCTCCTTATCATGGTGCTTTGACCCCTCTGATTGCGGCTCGGTGGTTACCGCAGGCAATCTAAAGAGGTTTCCATGCTCTACTGTCGGGTGATCGGATCGCCCGGTGAACCTGACAGAGCCGGGGGAATGGGCTGCACAGTCAGTCCTGGGGACCTAGAGTTTGGCGCCAGCGGCTTGTCTGTGTAACAAGCCAGTGACCAGGGACAGACTGTGGCTGTCCTGATCATTGGCCTGTGTCAGACTGACACAGATTTATAATGTTTTAGCATATATGACTATGCTAATACTTTATTAAGTGTAAAAAAAAATGTTAAACAGTTATCCCTTAAAAAGAAAAGTAAAAAGAAAACAAAACAGAACAAAGTGTAAAAAAAATTTAATAATTGTGCATATATTACACGCACAAAAAAAACTACACATATTAGGTATCCACACGACCGTAATATCCTGTAGAATTAATCTAATAAGTTATTAAGTGTGAAATGTGAATGGTATAAAAAAAAATTAAAAAAACAAAAACATTGATACCACAACACAAAATAAATAAGCAAAACAAAAAGTCCTGAACATTTTTCACAGCTTAACCTGGTTCATCAGGGGATGAGAGGGAGACCACCAAAAATCGGTGGGTGGCGGATACAAAAAAGGTGGTATCCGATAGCGTGATAACAAAGACTGTTGTGAGGGGGTATCAATAGGGTGTGTAATGTTGTGTCCAGTAGACAATGTGGTTTATATCTACTTGACTAATTTTTGGTATTGGGTGAGTCATCAGATTAGGCGGGGTCCGTCCCTTTTGGGGCGGAGTGCTTCTCCTTTAGTTAGGATCGTACAGTCATCTTCACTGATTTGTTTTTGTAATCTGTACAATATGGAAATTCTTTTCTGTAAATATATCTGTGTGTATGGAATGGTTGTATATATCCATCGATCACTACAGAAACCGTGAGTCTTTACATTAACTTTATTTGATATACCGTTTCTGTATTTGTATATTGGGTATATGTATACCTTTCCTTGATATATTTTTTCATAGTATTACCCTATGCTAATGTGATTGTATCATATGGTGGTTATTTAAAGGCTATTCGATAATAAATGTTTGTTGTCTAAAAAAATTTTTACTTCCTATAGGGAGGTGTGATTTTTTTTTTGTACTGCATATCAATAAAAGTAAATATTTTAATTTTCTGGGAATTTATAATTATTAAAAACTCCGCTGCACCTCACACTTTAGAGCTTCCCATTAATCTGTGGGATAGAGGAGATCTGTGTCACTGTGTTCGTGTGAAATTATTTAATCGATTTGGGTCATTTCCTGCATGCAACGGGCATCTTTAAGGAGCGATTCATTAAGCTTCCATGTAAATTGTGTTGATGCAACTTATTGAAAGTAGGAGTTTGCAATGTAATGGAGCATGGTCCCGATTAAACACATATGTTATAATATATAGAAGTTTTTTCGAGAGTTGAACAGAAGGCGTATGTGTAAAAATATGTAGTCTATGTGACTGTCAAGACTTATGTGGTTTGAATAGAAGGTATATAGTCACCTATGTTAGCACGTGGCTCTGAACTCTCCATGTATCTCAATATTAGCTGCTACTATTATAATAATTTTTTTATTTTGTTAGGTTTGTTCATGATGTAGTGGGACATGCCAGAATGAGGTGTCAACCTCGGGTTGGGAAGGGCTTAAATTGAAGTCCCCACCAATATTATTTTACTTGCGACATTTCTTATTTAATTCATTCCAGCATCTTACTAAAGAAAAGTGAGTTGCCCTTGGTTTGGGAGCATATCTGTTTGCATATATTCTAGATACTGTTCTCAATTTCCAAACGGGCAAAGACATAACGTGCATTGTACTAGTATTTGCATGGGAGGATTTTTTAATGTATGAATATAGGAACCCCATTAGGTTTTGTGAGTTGGTGTAGCAGGTTTTGTTCATGATAAAGTGTCCCAGTCTTGCAAGGTCACTGGAGTTAGCTTTAAAGGCAGAAGGAAATTTGTGTAATAAGTTCCATTGGTGATTTGAAGGAGTCCTGTTCCAGATATCTGTTTGCAGGACATACAGGGCAAATGGGTAACCCACAACCGGTATGTAACTTGGTTGCCCTGTAAGACTACCGATAGCAAGTGGTATGGTTGCGGCCCTTAGTTGTAAAGTTCATCTAGATTGATCAGGAACATAGCGACGATCTAGGCTCCTTCTATTCAAAGATAGCAGGAGGATTCGAGCCTTTTTCTATAATTTCTTCTTTTTACCGAGAAATAGTGAATTCGGCAAAATACAATCTACGTGGTTCTGGCTGGGTCTTGGCTTTGAGGGCGCAGTGCTCGGGGTGCCCTATCTATTTCCATATGTGAATCCTCACTTTTTCCCAAGTATAGATAATTGAAACATATTGTTAGTGATTGTCCTAATTTTGTGTCTTGACTGATATTCTGGAAGTCCATCTCACTTCAATCATGTAAGTGATCCAGTAAGATGTTGTTGGGTTGATTGGTGGTTTGACAAAAACAAACTACCCATAGAAATCACTTAGAAGCTAGTTAAAAACAGACCTTATTTCAACAATATGTAAAAACCTTATTACTAACCCTTAAAAAGCCCTTAAACAAACCGTAAGTACCCTAACTATCCTTCATCCTGGACACATGGGCCTATATCAAATATCATGATACACCATAGCATTAGAATTTGTTTATCTTTGGCTACATCATTGTATATCACTCTTTATGTAAGTAGATTTGGATTGAATGCCAATATACATTCGCCCCTGATGAACCCTGATATCTTATAGGGGAAACGGCATCGGCTTGGATTAGCTAGGAGAATGATATCTAGGACTTTGATTGCTAACTGGGTATTTTTCTGCGCTATCCTGACATTTGGATGTATAGAAGAGGAAGCTGGTCAGTCTCTTTCGGAATGATATGGTGTAATTTATTATTGTGGTGGGAGTGCTATTAGGATTTATGAGGTTACGCACAGTCCTGTGTTCCAGGAGTCACCTATAGTTTCCTTTAATGACTACTATCTATAAATAAATTCAAAGTGGGGTAATGTAAGGTACTGTTAGTTTGGTATTAGTTCCAGGTAGGGCGCCTTTATTGGGGCGATTACCTAAGTGTTTTTTGGATTTAGGTCAGGGGTTTTACTTAGGTTTGTTTAGGGTTTTTTTCAGGGTTAGTTTGGTTTTTTATATTGTTCTTAAAAAGGTATGTTTTTATCTAAGCTGCTAAGTGATTTTCTAAATGGGGTAGTTTGTTTTTGTTTATCTGTGTAAGAGTCACTGGCTTTTCTTTTTTTTTTAAACTAATTTTATTATTTTCAAAACACATAACATATATCGATGTACAGAAAATCGATTACATTAAGAGAAACAAATTGTAATGATACGATAAATAGGTTACATAATAATCACAACCGTGGTTCATCAAGGTTGTACTCAGTGTGGTAAGCTAGCTCGGAAGAAGTGATTACTGACACCTTAAACGCAGAAATAAAATATTAACGGAGTAAGTCAAAGAATATACCTAAAAATCTTTAAAACGTGAGAGGTATGAATAGACACTATGCAATTCAATTCAGTTCAGAGAAGGAAATACGCCACCATCAAAGTACTCGATCAACTAGACATTTTTTGGTTCTTGGGTCAAGTTCAGTCACCCTTGTATAGACTCTAGTGCACACTTATCATGGGGTCATAGAACCTTAGGTTATGACAATTAGATAGACAATCGAAGAAAAAAGGACCGGGCGCTCATCTCATGGAATAAATCCTCGTGTGGGACCAACTTGGGATAAAAATAGCATTATTCCAACAATAACATTAAGAAGGTGGCCTTAAACGTTAGTGTAACCTGCATAATGCGTTTCGTCCTCGAAAGCATTCATCAGGATGCACTGGAGTCGTTACAATCATGTAATGGCAGGACAATCTTGTACAGGCAGGACATCAGGAAACCAATAGAAGACCAATCGAATAAAAAAGGACCGGGTGCTCGTCTCATGGAATAAATCCTCGTAACACTCGTCTCATGGAAACAATCCATGTAACACTCCAGCATCTGAAGAAGTGCTTTCGAGCACGAAACGCGTTATGCAGGTTACACTAACGATTAAGGCCACCTTCTTAATGTTATTGTTGGAATAAAGCTATTTTTATCCCAAGTTGGTCCCGCACGAGGATTTATTCCATGAGACGATGGCCTGGTCCATTTTTCTTCAATTGGTCTTCTATTGGTTTCCTGATGTCCTGTCGGCATTAGCGATACGGACCACGTGGTTGCTGTCCCAGAGGCTTTGTTTAAAGCCAACCAGATTCTTATGAGTGTTGTGCCTCTAAATTAGTTCGTACAACACCATCAGGTAAGCATTTTTCGATTATTTTAAACTATTTATAATATCAGATGTACTTTCACATAGAGCGCCATCTCATTTTCTTTTTATTCATATTCGATTATGACCATTGGGATTATGCTTGGGTAATGAGAAGGAAGTTTCAAACTTTTCCCATAAACGGTTCCCGACAAGTTTCTTACCCTCATGCCTCTCTTCCCTCGTTAGATAATTCTCAATGAAAGGGGGCTCATTTCGGACTAATGAACTTTTTGGTTTGGGATAGTTTCTGTAACTCCCGCCTCTAGGCTTCTCCATATGACATATATGTCTTTTTACTTAGTCCCCAGATTGACTTTCTGCTGGAGTATTATTTTACAAACCATTTATGTTAAGAGGCTTCTTTTTGCTGCCTATAAGAAAAATATGCAGTAGGGTTTTGGTATTTGGAGACACGAGCTATTCTATCCAAGGGTGGGTTCCAACTTATCATCTAGAATTTTATTTGTGTTGCTTGTTGGTTTTTGCAATAGAGGATTTGCGATCAGTGATGGTCCTGGAATGTTTCAAAGGGTTGTGGACGTTATCCTGCAAGGGCTAGGAGACATGGACTGAACCCTTGTGAGATTCCTTCTTCAAGGCACATTTTTAAGTCAAGTGCCAGTGCTGACATTTATCACTCTTTGTTGGTAACAAGATGAGCAGCGCCTGCAATTACAGGGGTCATCTTCTTAAGTGCAAGCAAAAGCTTTGTCCCTGGGTATGTAGTGAAGCCAGATTCAGAATTTTCCTTAATTATTAGGGAATACACTTATCGCAGGGGTTATCCTTTTCGGGTTGAGGGCAGATTTCAGGCTGGGAATCTTGGTTTATGACAGTTATCTTATTGGCTATCAGCAGTTAAGGGATTCTTCGCCTCTGATTATTTGTTTAGACAGGGAATGTGGGTCGGAAATCTGACTCTATCAAAGGGTCCATCAATTACAGATCCCTTAAATGTATGCTGGTGAAGAGGCGCTTGTGAAGGTCTT